>APFE030087299.1:98904-123812 GCA_000404065.3 Pinus taeda
AAAGCACACATTAGACCTTTTGGCATAATGACTAACCCAATTCACTCTATTAGCATAAATATAATAAAAAACATGCAATAAACTAATGAGAATGGTGGATTAAGTCGAATTAGTAGGTTGAATGAGCCCATATAATTATCCATTTTTGGGTTTCATCAGCAACCCACCTAGATGCTTACACTTTGCTTTGACCTACTAGCAGTGCAAACATATTGCCATGAACTTTGCCACATCCTTCTTCAGATTTGGCCAGTAGTATAACTTCTTTACTCCTATCAATGTCTTCTGATATCCTGGGTGACTTGAATATGGTTTTACATGAAACTCCCTCAAGATAAGCTTATTGAGTTCACTATCATCCAACACATATATCTTGTCCCTAAATCTCTCCAAGCCATCTGTTGTAAGATGATAATCCATATCTTGATCACCTGTACCATGCTATAACCTATGCACAAGATCTGTGTACCTTTCATCCTATTGTCCTGCTTGTAAGATTTGATCCTATAAATCTATCCCATATGAGCTCACTGCTGCAACATGGTGCAACTGCACCTTCCTACTGAGAGAATCTGCAACCATGTTCTCATTTCCCTTAATGTACCTAATCTCAAATCAAAACTCACTAAAGGTAGCCAACCATCTAGCTTTCTTGACATTCAAATTTGGCTGGTCAAACAAATATCTCAACCCACTCTGATTACTCATCAACACAAACATCCTGTCAAGAAGATAATGTCTCCACATCTTCAAGGCATGAATAATCGCTGCCAACTCAAGATAATGAGTCACATAGTTCTTCTTATGCTCATTATGTTTGCTAGACTCGTAGCATATCACTTGTCCCTCCTACATAAGGACTCCATTAAGTCCTCTCTTGCAAGCATTTGTACATACTATGAACTCTTTATCTAGATCTGCAATCTTTAACAATGAAGTGTTTGCCAAAAATTATTTCAACTTCTTAAACTTAGTTGCACACTCCTTTATCCATTCAAACTTCTTATCTTTCCTCTGTAATGTTATAATAGGATATGCAATTGTGAGAAGTTCTTGATGAACCTCCTGTAGTAACCTACTAAGCCCATGAATGATTTGAATTCCTCCACATTTATAGGAGCTACCCACTCCATGATAGCCTTTATATTTTCCAGGTCTATTTCTATTCAATTCTTGGAAACAACATGTCCCAAGTAGTGTACATTTTTATGAAATAAATTTCACTTTCTAAGCTTAGCATACAACTGATGCTCTCTTATCAATCTCAACACTTGATCTAGATTTAAACAGGAACGCAACCAATTACAGAGATAACCATATACACAAATATGCAGCGGAAATAATACTTCATTTCATTAATGGAAAATACTGAAATATGCTTACAATCAGAAATGGAAATAAACTAGCTAGGGCGATGGTAGCTATCTCTGAGAAGAGATGTGTGGGATACATGCCTCTGAACTGACTTACAATGAGGCTCGAAGGCCTATTTATTGTTGAGAAACAATGAAAAACCCTTAACATTCCAAAACCTAACCCTAGGAGATGAAACGCCAAACTGTTGGCCCCGTTTGGGGGTAAGTTGGTACATCAACTTCCCGGGGTCGTAACTTTAGCATATGATCTCCGTTTGACGCGTACAATAGCTCATTAGAAAGATCTATTCGAGCACTATCATTGTTAGAACGGCAACACCGATCCATGTTCCATGGACCCGTGTTGCCACTGGAATCCCAAAAAACGTCGTTTAGGGCCTCAAAACGGCTCCGGAAGTTCAGGACCCGAAAAACTGCTAAAAATAGTAAGTTGTGCTACAATTAAGGAAACTGAAAACGCTGAGAAAGACAATGGTGGGGGTCCATGTGGACTTGGCAGGTGGCCACCAATATCCACCTGGATCATAGAAATGACTGTGATGACAGGTGAAAGTGCATCGAGATCAATTACCATGACATGGTAAAAAAGGGAGCAATAATGCTCCAATACATTTCTACAGACAAACAGGTTGCTAACATTCTCACAAAACCTCTATCCTATGATGAAGTTTGTTTACTTAAGATACAAGCTTGGAGTGGTTGAGAATGCTTCCCTCAATTAGAGGGAGTGTTTATGTTTTAGGATCAAGGGAAGGGCTTAGAGTGCTCCCCCGGTCAGAAGGTTCTGACCATATTTCCAAGGGTTACTTGGCTAGTGGGGAGAGTGAGTGTCCCATAGCATTAGGAAAGTGTTTTACCATTCAAGTATCATATGACGACATAAAGGAATGGTAAATTGGTCTAGGGCTTCACCATTGGTCAGGGATACTGACTTTGTTCCAAGTGAAAACCTGAATAGTTGGTGACCCAAGACTAGTCTTGAGTTTACTTTTGTCAAAGGGTACCTAACCATATTGCCAAAGGATATCTAGCTAGTGGGTAACTAAAGCCATTTGCAAAGGATATTTGACTAGTGGGTAACTAGATCCTTTGCATGATGTTGATGTAGGATGATTTCCACATGGTTTTAGGATAGAACATGAAGTGGATGGATATGTTAACATAGAAGGCTCATTCCACCTTTTCTTGGGATGGAGATATTTTTCAACAAATAGGACATTTGAGGAAGTGAAGGTGAATACCTTCCTAGCTAAGAGGGAGTGTTGATTTTCAAGTAGTTGTGGTTAGCATTCCCCAACTACACAAGTTGGCCCACGAAAGAAAAAGAGAATTAAAATTAAATTATAAATTTTGGAGCCCATGTAGGCCCCAAAATGGCAAGTCAGCCCCACATGTGAAGGGGTGTGATTTTTGGTCAAAAGTCACCCCACCTTGACTCATATAAATACGACTGAGGCTCCTCCACTTTCACTCATCAAACAATAAATCTTCTTTTTTTTTGTTCACATGTCTAAAGGAGAGAGAGGAGGAGAAGGCTGAAGTTTTGAACAAGAGTTTGACCAACATTCATCAAACCTATCTACTGTTTGTTTGACAACAATTCTAGGTAGATTGAAAAATCATTTATGGGAAAAGTTGAACAAATATTCTGGGGATAGTGTTGGCCAAATTATTGGAAGAGTTGACTAAATCTTCTGGGCATAGTTGACCAAATTCACGGGCAGCTTCATGAGGCTGAATTTTGGCCTATTACTGGGAAATTTGACCGCAGGTTGACTGATATGTTTTTGGGAAGTTTGAACGGGTTTGACTTATGTTGAATTATTGTTTTGGGTTGACCAAATTTGACTTTAAAAATATCAGATTCTACTTTACTGAATTGAACAATTTCTCCTAAGAAAAGGTGTTGGGTTTTTCGCAAGGTTGAGTTTTCCTAGGGTAAATTTGTGTCTCTTTGTGCTTGGTTGTCTCTTTGCGATCCTATTGTCATTATTGCATTGTTATTGAGATTTTATATGTACAATTTCTTAATGATATATGTGACATAAGAGGACTTGATTAAAAAATCATTGGAAAAGTAATTATCAGATTAAAAGATCAATTTTCCTGAAGAAAATCAACAACTAAGCTATTATTAATTAAGCATAAGTCGAAAGGTGCACATGTTTTATCCAAAGTCCATAAAGTGAATTTACAGAGCGTGTTTGTCAAAAGAGGGACATCCACATAAAACTGAACTGTGATAGAGTCATTTCATCATCCATTACATCATTTTTATAGGGGAAGGTGACTAGACTCCCTAGAAGGGAAGAAGGGTTGACCCTGTGACATGATTGGCTCTCGATAAAATCCTAGGCATATTTGGAAAAGAGGGGATAGGTTTCTTGGGTGTTAATCCATAAAATTTTCAAGGAAAAAGGTCTTAAGGGTAGTTAGAAATACTATAAGCCATGGGACCTTTAGCCATCTCGTGCCAACCAAGTTGAAATTGAAAAATCATTTAAGGGTAGCAACATAGCCCAATGGACGACAAGTGTAGAGAAATGGGTGCACTATCTTATGTAGTGTGGGTGGATGAGGGATGTGACACTGTTGGTGGGAGGTTGTTGGAGTTTGGTACCGAGGCCTATTCATGTTTGGAATTAGTTGGTTTCCATTTTTGACTTTAGGTGAGACTTTTTTCTTGTGGAATCGTGACCCCAACTCATGGATGACCTACTGTTAAGAGATGACGAGCAGCGTTGTTTATGGATGGGTGGAATGTTTATGATCTAGAGCTATTCTGTGCTTTCTTTAAACTTCAAATGTATATTCTTATGCTTAAATGGTTTTTCTATGAATATTCATGTATTTTCATATGTTGCATGTGAATAACAATCTAAATGATGTCATTTATGCAATTATATTCTTGTACATGAATGCATTAGACATGCTTGATCAATGTTACAAGAATTGAATTGAAGGGGAAATTTCAGAAAGATAATGTTTTAGAGATAGCCATGTACCTTGCTAGGTGACTAAGGGTATTACAACAATATACATAGGACAATATAGGTGCTCCCACATATACATGAAGCATGCATTCTATTTAAATTTTTTAAACATTGATGCATCTATTATTTAAGGGTACCACATACATTATGGGTTTCTATGTCATTAGGTCATGTGTTATAATATGCTAGTGCATCCTCTCGCTATTATAAAATAAATTAAACAAGAGAAAAATTTTAGGATGGATTATTTCTTAGTTTGTTTAATATTAAGTAGAGTGGAAATACCTAATTTATTAGGTTTAGGAATGTTGAAAAACTTGAGGAATTGATCAAAGTAATTATTTGAAAGCGTATATGGAGGCCTTGGGTAGATGGAAAGCTAATAAAGAGATTCATTAATGAAAGACTAAGGGGAATATTTTAAGGGTTACATCCCTAAAAGGATTTAAATTTTTGTAGGTAAGGGAAAAAACATCAAGATGGGAATCAAGAATGTAACTTACAACATCACTAAATTTGAGTAATTAATGTATTGTAATAAATTTAAGTAATTAATGTATTTTAATAGGAAGTCATGTTAGACCAATGTGTGGACAATGAGGGTTAACACACATATATTTTGTGTAGGAGGCATGTGGCCAAGGTTTAAACCTCGTCAAGGATAAGGATTTGGATATGGTATATAGTTTCCAAAAGTACCAAGATGTCTTTAGGGGCTTGATAGGTATCATTGCAAGACAATATTTGGCCTACATATTGGTTCTGAAAGTTAGAATTTAGAAATCTCACATTATGCTTCTTAGTTGTAATCAATGTTATTAGAAGGATATAGTGTATAATTAGAAATTGGGAATAAAATTTCAATTGGAAGCGATGAGAGGATATTTCAAGGGATATGCCACTAAAATGCGTGAACACTATGTAATTAAAGGGAAAAGCATTGACATGGTAATTGATATCTTAACCTATAATTCAACTAAGTTTGAATAGTTCAGGTAAGCCCAGGAGGAAGTCGAGAAAGAGGTTTATTGCAAATATATTTAGCATAGAGGGCACGTGACCCCAAAGTTTAGACCTAATCAATGGTAAGGCTTTGTATGTAGTGTAGGTTTACCAAAAGAATAAATATGTCCCTAATGGGGATTTGATAAGCATCATTATAAGACAATACTTACTTTGCATATTGTTTTTGAAGTTTGAATTTTGGAAGTTAACATTACAAATTTTAAAGTTATTAGAAGGTTGGGTAACATGGCCTTGAGGAAAATTATTATTTTCATTTGATTTTAAACTTTTATAGTGTAAATGTTTCATTTGAACATCAAGGAGTAATAATTTTTTCAAGTTGCATTAGACCAAAATCATAATGAGTGGAGGTCACCTTATAAGTTTGGTAAATTCTATGTGAGGTTTTAGAACGAGTGTTTAATTTAAAGTATA
Source organism: Pinus taeda (assembly GCA_000404065.3). Lineage (NCBI taxonomy): Eukaryota > Viridiplantae > Streptophyta > Pinopsida > Pinales > Pinaceae > Pinus > Pinus taeda. The sequence goes on from APFE030087299.1 coordinate 104,714, forward strand.
TAATTTGTTATCATAATAAATACTTGGTGACAAGGGACTTCAAAATATAATATGGAAGAACAAATTTTTAATTGTTGGTACCCAATTTTATGAAAAAAGGTAAAATAAGCACAAGAACTATTACTAGTCATAATTTGATTTACTACTAGAGAATTAAAGAATAATATGACGATATGGTAAATTTTACAAATAGGGTTATTTCTTTTAAGTCCAAGAACACACGTGTTCTGGAAATATTTATCATGTTACACGTGACCCATATCTATATTTTGGTGTTCTGCATGTGAGAGGTAAAATGAACTTTGGACAACATAAACATTACCTTGTGTTGACATATAGATTTTTCCTAAGATTAGAACCTTAGGGTTGGGAAAAATATTTTTGCATTAAACGTAAGTTGATTGTGTTGATTGAGAGTATATTTATGTTTGTTTGTTTTTTTTTTTTTTTTTTAAAGATGGATCAATTTGTTTGGAGAATTTAATCATGTTGAGGGTTTGATTGGCTTCGCTAAGAGAAATTGTGTTGTTGAATACAATTTTGATGATATTTATAGTTTTGGAGGATCATAATTGACCATGAGTTGTATAATAATTATGTTTAAGTTCATTGAAGGTATCTCCCAACTAAGTTAGTCATGTGGGTGTACATTATGGTTAAGAGATTCTTTAAATAATAGATTCAATACTTGGTCAATAAAAATAGAAATAGCTTGAGAGTATGCAAGAATAAAGGATACTAACACGAGCGCCTTAATTATTAAGGAGAAGTTGATACACTCTTATCATGAGAGTACCTAATGAATTAGGTTAATATTATACTGAAAGACTCTATCTTGGGTGGGGATAGGTTGGATTGAAGTACTTAGAGAGGCGGTAGGTGTAGGGTAGTTTGGGTGGGCGAAGGTTGGATTGAAGTAGGTTGAGAGGAGGAAGGAGTAGGGTAGGAGGCCATGGGTTGTGAGGGGATAGCACTCATAAATATGAGGGTTGATTTAATAAAGAAGGTGGAATCACCCATTAATATAAATGTCAAGAAACTACAACTATTATTGATATATTATGGTGCCAACTCTCTCCCCAACACTATGATTTAGGTATAGATATCAGTGGGGAAATTTAAATCCTATTCATTTATTCCATATTAATATTTTATTTTAGGAATTCAATAATGATTCCCCGAAAGTTAATCAAGAAATGGTAAATACCAGACTGTTAGAATGATAAGCAATTCCATTCTATGTCATTATATTTGTTCAGTATTTGAGTAGAGCATTTATAAGTGGGATGTTAGAGAGCATAATAGAAAGGGATAATATTTTATAGCAAACTTATAAGCTATAGGTGTTAGGTAAGTCCACAAAGAGTACTTATTTTTTAGTATTTTCATATGTCCATACTAGAGAAAAGAGAGAAGAGTGACCTCACCTTATAGCCAGGTTTACTCTTGTATGGGTTTCTCAAGGTCAATCTTGTGTTTATTTGTGGATGGTGTATGTGTTTTTCTATTATCTTCTTTTCACATTTTATCTATTTTATACATTAAGCATAAAACTAGTAATTAAATAATCTGAGATCTAAAGGAAATTAACCTTCATAATAAAGATTTTAGTATTTTATCAAATCAATTATGATGATCTATTCTAGTAGAATATCCACAACATTTTACAGATCACCTACAATTTGGTGGAATCTCAAAATAAGATGATACCTTTGGGTAGGCCCTTGTTGAAGCATACAAAATATAAGTGGAAGAATATGTTTTCAAGAAGTCCTGACACAATAAATCCTAAAAGATAACAATATTAAGTAGAAATCATGACTATGCAGTGAATCCTATATAATACATTAGGCTAATTCTCTAAAATTGTATGTCAGGGTTGTCTTGTTGTTAGATGACCGAGTGGTTGGCACAATGGTATGTAATACCCTCCACCCTGTTTCAAATTCCACGGGGTTCCATCTTTGGCCCGTTGTGATAAGGTTCCAAGAGTAGGAAGTAGATTTCCCCATGTTAAAATTGGAAACTAGTGCCAAATTCTACTCTAGAAAACTCATTTGATGGAGATGATTATTTCATTGAATTCCTCTTTTCAAGAGGACCAAAATCGACCTAAAGATCATCAAATTTGGATAAGGAGAAATGTGCTTTTGAATTTATGGCCACTCATATGCAAATTGTTAAGGTCAACCTCACCACCATATAGGCTCATAAAGCCCAAACATCATGTCTCTTGACCCTCACAAATTTGTATATATAGAGGTGTCCTCTGACCTCATTTGTGAGATCCCAAGTGCACCTTATCACAAGAAAACACATATGATCTTAGCCGCAGGAGAGGAGCTACTTGAGCAAGGGTTAGAAGATTGTTTTCAGTTCCCTTTAGGGCTATTGAGGGTCATAGACATCCAACAGTAGGTCCGAGTAGGTGAAGGCTTGTTTGAGGGATACTTGTGCATGGTTGGAGAGGGTCTTCCTCATTTTATTGGGTCACAGGTCTTTTCTTATTGTAGGGTCCAAATTTCATGTTTGAAGCAACCTACAAGGAGTCGCAGATCTGTCCAAGAAATTGCAGAGGGATCTAAGCCATAAAGCTTCATATTGGAGGGAGCTGTGAGGCCTAAAATTGGGTTACAATAGGTGCAAGTTGGATAGGAGGCTAAGGGAGGAAGGCTGATCCTTTTGGAGGATTTTTGCTTCAGAATGGGCTGCAAATTTGTCCTAGCCTAGATACAGTGAAGAAGGGACCTAATTTGGTCACAAACCAGCCCTAAGGGCATGGAATATTTTAAGGATGAAAATTTGTCTTAAAGCTTAGAAACCTTGGCGACTCTTACTAGTCCGCAAATTGTGATTTATAAAATGTTTCTTGATATCTTTGTAAAAAATGCAAATTTCTAATAGTTTTATATGTGGTCTTTATACAATTTTGGCAGTTTTTACAGTAAAATAATTTTATACTATAAAATTTGGGCGAATAATTTTTAGAAAAAATGGAAATTTGCGATTTTTTTTTTTGGTAAAACCATGGAAAATTAGCCCACTTGCGAATATTAGCCCCTAAAATTTTCCATGCCTAAGGGCAAGTGAAGGCAACACCTAGTTTTCCTTGAAGAGCCGTAGTTGAAAAAAGATGTTTTGGAGCTGTTAAGTAAGACAATAGTGGACTCTAAGAGACCCTAACCTATAGCAGTTTTGCTCCAACTTCAGAGGGAAATTTAGTTTGCTTTATAATTGCAATTTTGGGTTGTCCATTTATCGTCAATTTGACAATTCAATCTTGACTTTATTGTACTCTCTCTATGTTGAGCATTTGATATTAATAATAAGAAGAATTGATCAAGCGTTTTTCCCATCTTGGGGTTTTTCCCTGGCTTGAGCCATATCCTTGTGTTCTCTTGTCTTGGCTTGTCTTCTGCATCTATCATTTATGTTCTTTCTTCAGTTACTATTAATGTGATAATGATCCATGTGATTGCAAATGGAAAATAAATGGAATGGTAAATAAGCTAATATGGAACATTTAAGTAAATGTCCTAAGCAAAGAACACGTTAACTCAAAAATTAACACCCCACCCTCATGAAGTCTCGATGCTTGCTAAGTCATAAATTCATGGTATATCTGGCTTACGAGCATTTGAATTAAATAAAATTTGATTATAGAAAACTATACAAAGTTACGAACTCAAATACATGCAATAAATGTGCATATCAATTAAAGTGAAAAATAATTTCTAAAAATATTGACATATTGAAAAGCTATACAAAGTTACAAATACAAATACATGCAAGAAATGTGTAGGTCAATTAAAAGTGGAAAAAAAATCCCAAAAAGAGTACATATTGACACAAAAGCGTTAAACAATGTTAATGTGATATGCAATGTATTAAAAATCAATAGAATTTATTCTACAATTTCATGCAAAGACAAATACAAGAATTTATTGATGACAATTACAAAGTTACTATTGAATGAAATATGTAAAATCTTTAACGAAAAAAACATGCTTAAAAGAGATAATTTTTGTAAGGCTACTCTCACTTATTCAAGAGATGTTTAAGAAGAAAAATGAGTGGATTTTATAATATGAATCCATAAAACCCTTTCATGAGTTCTATTTAGTTCTATGAGCAACCGAAACACATTGGGATATATTTAGTTCTATGTGATTAAAATATGAAGGTATAAAAACAATTTTTTTAATATGTCGATGTGTTGCTTATTCAAAGGCAGAGAGACGTCTATGATATTAACCAGTTAACATTTCTAATTTTATTTGTTCATTTAAGGAAAGAAGTCAATTTTTTTCCTTTAAAAAAAAAAAAAAAAATACCATCTGCATTTTAAATAGATTTCAAACTATTTGATTTGATAATTTTCCTTTTTAGTTTTAATATTAAAATATTTTATAAAATTCAATACTTCCAATGTAAATTTTATCATCTTTGCAAATCTTGTTTTTTAATGTAAATGTTAATTGAATAATTTAAACTTTTTCATTTCTTTCTATTTTTCTACTAAAATACTTTTAACAACTCAAAATTTTTAATTAAGTTATATATAGTTTCAAATACATATTATTAATAAAGAAACAACGATGCAAAATTAATTAATATTTATTTTTAAAACTACACTGATGAATTGCTATCAAATAATTACTGGATTAATAATAAAAATAAAAATAACTATTTTTACCTCCACAAATTACAAATTTTATTTAACTATTTTTACAAATTTTATTTAATAATAAGAAAAGGAAATTATACCGATAAGTACGGTAAAAAAGATTTTGAAAATTCACCTATGCGTTTTGAGCAATCATTTTCTAAATCGTTGATTTCAAATGCCATAAATTTATGTTAACTTAAATAATTTTTGAAAAATACACTAATTTTTTTAATATAAAAAAATAACATAAAGGATTTTAAACATTCACAAATTATAAACTCAAAAAGTCCAATTCTATGAAAAAATGAGGCACATAACTATAAGGGGTGAAACACATATTAAAAAAAAATTAGATTATGTGTCGGAGGTAAGCAACTAGGAAAGGTAGGTAAGGAGGTTTTTTTTGGTAAAGTATGGGTATTTTTTTATTAATAAAAAATATATTATATTTTTCAACCTAGTAGTAAGTCATGGTAAATAGTCTTAATTTGCTTTATGGGAAACTGTGTTTTAAACATATGTTAATAGAAAAACAAGTTCATAATTCTAATATAAGGGAAATATGTAATCTCACTAATGAGTGTATACCAACATCAAACCAGAAAACTAAAATTGATTACATTAAGAAACTAAGTCAAAAGAGTTTAGAGGTGTTGGATTTTGTGCACCTGATCCTTGAGGGGTTGAAGATGTGGTGATGCAAGGGATATGCTTCTCAATACGGGCTAAATGATTATCCATATTCTCCAAGCAAAATCTCATATTCCTCTCCTCCCTCTTTATATCTATAAGATTGGAAAATATATTGTACTCGTCAGCTTGCTGCTCCATCAAGATTCTCCCCATTAATGACTTCATTTTCTAGTAGAGAAAGAGAGTTTGTATATATTGCTTCCTTGAACCCTTCGTGTGTCCAAGGTTTGAGACCAGTTGCTAAAATTCCTCCACAAGTTATGAGTGAAACATGCAATGTCTGTCTCTGGCTGCCATATTCTCCAGATTATGTAATTCAGTGTTGAAGATATCAACAAGAAATGTTAAAAATAGCATCTGGAAATTCCAATTTAATTTGTCATTGAAATAAATTGTAATTATTTTCTCATGGCAACTTGTAATAGTTAACTAAGTTAAGTTGAATTAGTAGGCTTAGGAATTTCGATTTGGAAGTCTATTTGAAGTCATGTAAGTGTGATCCCTAAGTTTTAGGGGTCCAGATTGATTTTATTTGAGTTGTAATTAGATAACTCAGTTTGACTGAGTTATAGACAATTAAACTAGTTCTAACTATTGGTGGAACTAGTAGAGGTCAAGTAGTGAGTTGGTGCACTGGTGCATCCTTAGTGCTACTCCATCTAACTAAATATTCACTCATAAGAAAATCTTGCATGTCAGTTGAGAGAAAAACGCAGTTGAGACTAGAGTGCAGGGATAATGTACTATCAATTGTGTGATTTACTGAGTTGTAAATATCATGCATGCAATCAGAGAAGGAACTATCTTTGGATTGTGCAGATTTGGAAGCATGAATTCCCTTTAGATACAAGCTATTCATTCTAGGAATTGCTCAAGGAAATAGGAGCTTGGAGAGTTGCAGAATAGGCCAAGAGGTTGGCCTGAGCTAGCTTGTGAGTTGAGAGTTGATTATACTTGTGGAGTGATTGTTCTTGTGAGAACAAGTATTGTATTCTCATCTTGGACTTATGAATAATGCAATATAGATAGTAGGGATTTTGAGTCGTGGCTTTCCATGGATACATATTGTCTTATGTGCCATTGATTATCTTCCTCTTGTCGATTACTGTTTTCATCTATCTATTGGTTTCCATTGATTGAAAGTAGAAGTAGATTCTTGTCCCATGCTTTATTAAATTGCATGAGCTTGTGAATCTACAAAAAATTCTACATGGTATCAGAGCTAGATATGTAGAAAAAACTATATGGTATTGGAGATATATATATAGAAATTTTCTACATGGTATTAGCGATGAATTTAATATACTAGAGGAGATTTCGAAGTTTTGAGTTTTGGGGTAAAGGTGAAATTCGAATTTCCAATACATACTTCAGATGGTGTTCTACGGTTTGCGGCTCGAGTATGCCTTGGAAGGCAGCTCGAATTTTATAGCCGAGAGGGACAAAATGGAGGCTATGCTGGAGGATAATGGCTTGAAGGAATTTGTTGATCAAGACATCCTAAGACAGTAGCATCGGATGCACAAAATCTGGCCGACTGGAAGAAGTGTTTAGCGAAGGCAAGGTAGATAATCCTTGAGGGAGTTCGAGACCACATTGTCTCCAGTCTCCATGGCAAGGAAGCTATGTATGCTATGTGGAAAGCATTGAAATACTTGTATCAAAACAAGAGTGACCAAAGGAAATTAGCACTGAAGGACAAACTTCGAAAAATAAAAATGGAGAAAGGTGAGACTATTCCAAAATACTTGACCAAGTTCACTCAATGTCGTGATAAACTTGGAAGTGTTGGAATTACGGTTTTCGAGGATGATATGGTGACTCCCAAAGAGTTGGTATAGTTATCAGGAATCTGTCAATCGTCAGGAGAAGCTACCAGATTGTGAACGACTGTGGTCAGATTTGATGCAGGAGGATATCAAGAGTAACACCAGGTATGACTCTTCATCAAAAACTTATGATGAAGAGAACTGTGCCTTAGCGATTAAGGCAAAGAAGAGAATGATGCCTTAGTGATTAAGGCAAAGAAGAGAACTATGCCTTAGCAATTAAGGCAAAGAAGGGGAAAGGGAAATCTCCCATTCCAAATCGGATTCTTGTCATGGAGGCAACAAGAAAGACATGAGGAAAGTGAAATTCTTTCATTGTCGTGATCTAGGCCATTTTGCTACAAATTCTCCACTCAAGAAGTCCAAGAAGAACTCCTTAGGAGGAGCGACGGGTGAGGCTTTGGCCTCTCAATTCAAATTGGACTTTTCCCTCATTACATGCATGGTGTCATCAATGTTGGGAAGTGAATGGTACTTAGACAATGGAGCTTCATTACACATGATTGGTGACAAGGAGATATTCAGTGACCTGGAGGAGAAATATCTCCATATGCATATCGATATGGGTGATGATGGGGGGCATTGTGCTACTGAATTGGGCATCGTTACTTTTAAGAGGGAGCATGGAGCTCCATTCACCTTGATGAATTTTATGTTTGTGCCCGAGTGAAAGAAGAATTTGGTATCTGTTTTCATGCTTGAGGATAGAGGTTATGATGTGATCTTCTTGAAAGGAAAGGCATTCCTTTGACACATAGCCACGGGTTAGGTAAAGAAGATAAGGATTCGAGTGAAGAATATCTATAATCTGAGAGGAGACCGAGTGGAGAGATCCACTCAAGCAGTCTCAGAAGCAATCTCAGACAATTGTGGAGTAGCCACAATTGGAGAAGCACAGGGGATACTGAGTGGAGGCATCCACTCATGCGGAGACCTCTAGTAGGGGAAATTTCGAGCCAAGTGGGTTGATGGAGCACATGCAGCCATACCTCTAGTTATGAGGTGGGGCAATGTGAAGGGATAGTCCCAAGAGGGCTGAAATTGGGTAGGGTCCATTGAGAGGTTTTATTTCATGGATCCTACCTTGCTATGGGAGCCCAAAGTACTTAGTAGTGGTAGAAATCAGTGGTGATTGATGGAGTTAGAGATTAGAGTGAAAAAGGGTAGAGAAGTGAGATACTGAAGAGCGCAGAGAAGGGTTGACAACAATGCAAAAAGGTAGAATCAGTAGAAGCATAGAGTTTTCATTCGAGAGAGGCAAAAACAGTCAGAGACTTTAATGACAGATGCATCATATTGATTGATGTTGAATGTTTTTTGTTTCTAGAGTTGTTGTAGCAGTAACATTAGAGAGAAGTGTTGCATGCAGAACATTCCAAAGGTTCACGATCAGGATATAGTTGAATTCCTTTCTTGTTGAGAGGGAGTGTTGAAAATAGCAACAAGAAATGTTAAAACTAACATCTAGAAATTCCAATTTAATCTGTCCTTGAATCAAATTGTAATTCTTTTCTCATAGCAACTTGTAATATTTAACTAAGTTAAGTTGACTTAATTAGGTTAGGAATTTCGAGTTGGAAAAATATCTGAAGTCATGTAAGTGTGATCCCTAAGTTTTGGGGGTCCAGATTGAGTTTATTTGAGTTGTAATTAGATAACTCAATTTGACTAAGTTATAGACAATTAAACTAGTTCTAACTATTGGTGGAACTAGTAGAGGTCTAGTAGTGAGTTGGTGAACTGGTGCATCCTCAGTGCTACTCTAGCTAACTGAAGATTCACTCAAGAGAAACTCATGCTTGTTAGTTCAGAGAAAGACCCAGTTGAGACAAGAGTGCAAGGACAATGTACTATCAGTTGTGTTATTTGCTAAGTTGTAAATATCATGCATCTAATCGTAGAAGAACCTATGTTTGGATTGCACAATTTTGGAAGCATGAATTCCCTTTAAATATGGGCTAGTCATCCTAGGAATTGCACAAGGACATAGGGGATTGGAGAGTTGTAGAATAGGCCAAGAGTTTGCCTTGAGATGGCTTGTGAGATGAAAGTTGATTATACTTGTGGAGGGATTGTTCTTGTGAGAACAAGAATTGTATTCTCATCTAGGATTTCTGAATAATGCAATATAAATTGTAGGGGTTTTGAGTTGTGGCTTTCCCTAGATACATATTGTCTTATGTGTCATTGATTATCTTCCTCTTGTTGATTACTGTTTTCATCAATCTATTGGCTTGTGCTGGTGGAAAGTAGAAGTAGATTCTTGTCTTGTTCTTTAGTAAATTGCATGAGCTTGTGAATCTACAGGAAATTCTACATGGTATCAGAGCTAGATATGTAGAAAAATCTACATGGTATCGGAGCTAAATATGTAGAAAATTTTTACATTTAGTGCATACTTCAACAAAAGTATACTAGTGAAAGGTTTCTACAGTCATTAGAGGAAATTTCAACCTAAAAATGGCCTCGTAAGGAAAAATAATAAAATAATAGTTAAAATAATAAAATAAAAGTTATAAATTTTGGAGGGAAAATAAGAAAACATTTTTTTTAATTGTATTTTTGGCTTATCTCATTACAGGTTTACTCAAATTTCAAGTGTAAACACTCCTTGGATGTGGAATTAAATTCTAACTCCCACGAGTACCCATTATGCATACTTTTGAGAAGACCCACAATAATAAAAATTGAGGATACGTTAAAAAAACGTGTTCAACACAATTTTTAATGTATCTTCAATTTTTATCAGTGTGGTTCTTCTCAAAAGTATGCATAATAGGTACTCGTTGGACATGGAATTTAATTCTGCATCCAATGAGTGGTTACACTTGAAATTTGAGTAAACCTATAAGGAGATAAGCGAAAAATACAATTAAAAATTGATTTTTCTTCTTTTCCTAGAAAATATTTACATGTACCTCTTTTTAAATTTAAAATATTTTTATTGGTTTACATATTATGACATTGAATTTATATGAAAATTTCATGTGAACTTTTAGGCTAAAATTTCCTCTAGTGCTCTCATGGCTTGAGCATGACCCCATTTCACCTTTGTGGGAAAGATCTCCACCCCCGCCCCCACAATTGTGCATGCAATGGCATTGCATGGTGGTCAATCAGTTAATTTTTTCATCAATATCTCTAAAACACCACAAACAGGTACCTTCAACCTATCTATATATGATACACTATTCCACAAATATCAGTGAAGTGCAGGGATAGGCCCAAATATGTTTTCCTCACAGACACAAAAGAATGACCACAATACCTCTGGGCTCGATTTTCCAAGGAGCACCCACTAGATCTGTGTGAGCCTTCTACTAGAAATGAGCACCACTGGCTACTAAGGGGCCCAAAACATTAGCATTTAGCTCCACAAATGTAATTGAGAGTGAAATATCCACTAAGCTCATGTTGCAAGAGTGATAGAGAGGGATTTATCTAAGAATAATAACTCTACCATGCCTTGTTTCAAAACACCACTCAGGCCCAATGGAAAATGAGGTTGGGCCTTTAAAGACCCTTGATCTCCCAACATCCCAGAAGTCGATACCCCCCAAATAGAAAATCCACAGTGCTCTTTGATCGAAAGAATTTGTAAACTCGTAATTACCTAAGGGTTTCCCACGAACATAGGTCTTCAAAAACAATAGGTAAGATTCACAATCCTCAAGATGGTTCCCTGAGTGATGACTACAACCAAGACTATCGCTAAAGGAACACTGACCCATGAAAACCTATTCTCTACCAAATAGAATCCCCTTCCAATTACAACTCAAGAAAAAACGTAATAGGTCTATCCAAACAATAGATAAATTTGCATAAAACTAGGAAGTTAACCAACTAAAGCTATTTGAATAGAAGCTATTAAAGCCTACAAAATCCCATAAAATTATTTCTAGACATTAAGAAAAAAATCGGAGCTGGGAAAAGGAAATGTCACCCATATAGACACATGCCCATCCCATTACGAAGGCCTCGAGAGGGATTAAAAGTTACAGAGGGAGACACATTGCGAAGAATATAAAAGGGAGGGGTTGAGATCATTTCTTTTATCCCATAAAACCATTGGGGGGGAGGGGGCGAACCAATAGCTCTGAGGACATTGAGAAGATAATCCCAACTCATTCTATCATAAGCCTTAGAAAGGTCCAATTTAATTAGCATACCAGGGGATTTTAGTTTTTTTAGGGAATGAATAACTTCTTGGGTTGTGACAATACCATCAAGGGTTTTGTAGTATACCTAGGGGGATAATATGGGGTACTAAGGGAGGTACCCAAGGGAATAATGTGATAAGCTCATTGTATTTGATGTATGGTATTGAGAGAAACAGTGTACTTACCCATGGTATTGTATGTATGAAGCCTATATAAAGGCTAGAGACTCTCTATTGAGAGATGCCGAGTGTTGTTTTGTATTAAAAACATTAGCTTATGGAGTGATCTCCTTCATTAAAGAGTAGTTGTATGGTATTTCCCTACCTCTAGGGTTTTATCAATTAAGGACTTTTTGGAATTATTTCGCTGGTAAATTTTGCACTTTTATATATATATGCAAGTCAGATATACCACAAGTCATATTAAATCTCTTTCTTGGGCAAAGCGGGGAGAATTTTTTTTATTTGTAGGATTTTTTTGGGGAAAATAGGGGCGGTGAGTTTGCAGATCATATTGTGAATTTTTTTCAAAAAAAATAGCATATCTCAGAGCCTCTAGAAAAATCACCTAGTTTCAAAAAAGAAATCGTTGGAATCAGAGCTCAGACATAGGAGATATTGTTGATTTAAAATCAATTGTTTTACATAATTTTTTTACGGAAAATCATGGACGACGAATCTCCAATCATTTTTTGTAGATTTTTGTGAAGAAATTTAATAAACTAATTATATATCTGAGCCCTTGTAAAAAAATCGCCCAATTTCAAAAAATAAATCATCTGAATCGGAGTTTAGATGGTGGAGATCTCGTTGATTTAAAATCAACTCATTTTCCAATTTTTTTGTGATGGTCAGACAATTTCAGCATAGATCTAAGTTCACACAATCCCAACGCGTGATTCCAGTCACACGGAAATATGCAGAATGGTCATTCCATTTTTTAAAACAGGTTATAATACGAATTCTAAGCTATATTGACCGAGTTGTGCCCATTTTCAATTTTCGCGAAAGTAAATGATTTTTTACAAAACCCTCATTCCATTTTAAGGGTTATAGCAAGATGTTTTTTTATAGAAAAGATGATTGTCCTACTATTGAAGAATTCAGAAAAGAGAAAAATGTTAAAATTTTCTTTTTAGACAACTCTGCTAAGTTTTTATTTAACTGATGAGGCTCTAATATGGTGGAACTAACTTGGTTTTGATCTGATGTGGCCACTTTTTGTTGAACAATTTGAAAAATTCCTCTTGGAAACGTGGTCACATGTTGGAAAGGAGGAAAATAAAAGCCATAAAGGAATATTTTATACTAATATTTCTATATTACAAGTTCATGGAAATATTCAGAAAGAGAACATCATTGTGTTTACCAATCCTAGTTTCAATCATAATTTATCAACATTTGATCTAGTAAATTTAGTTGGGTTGAGTCTATTTAGTTCATCACCTTCTATCTCATTTACTTCTATCTCATTCTTAGTGTCAGAAGCTATGGATGTATCAGTATCTATATTGTTATTTACAAATTCTTCTTCTGAAATAAAAAAGTTATTTATCTATTTATCATTAGAAAATATTCTCCAATTCTTCAAATTATTTGGAATCGCAGGTCTGTGCCTAACTTCAACAGTGCACTGATGGTTGGGCTGAAAGGGTAATTTGCAAGTGTTGGAAAACATTTCTAAACTATGGGCTTGCATGTTATGTTTTCTAGGAATTACTGCAAGCTTTGTTTCTAGGAAAGTGTTCAGTATTTCTACAATAGTATCTCTATAACAACTTAATCTAGGGTCCTTAGTCATATATACAACATCAATCTGTTTTACAATTAGTTCAAAGTCTCCCATGACAAAAACTCTTTTAGCTCCTAGATTCCTAACTAACTTAAGACCTAAAATTAATGCTTCATACTCGGCCATATTATTGGTACACTTAAAATTCAGTCTATATGCATGGCCTTCTGAGCAATTATTTTCCAAATTATATATCCACACTCTTGCTCCTGCTCCTAACCTATTGAATGATTCATCAAATTCCATATGCCATAATATCTCATGATCATAATTTTCACTATCTGGTGCAACAAAATTTTCATCAGTTACAACAATTTGACCATCTTGTTCATTAAACGGTTCTGTAGTTTGGTTAGTTTCATTTTGTGTAGAAACTGCAATCTCTTTTGGTTCTGCTTTAATACTGTCTGAAATTTCTTTTTGTGTTTGATCAACATTATATAGGATAAAAGAATCTATATCTGAGTGTATGGAGTATATGGGAAAGCTTTGAAGCCGATCCTAGCTACTTACCATATATTTCATTAAACTTTCATAGTATAGTTTCTTAGGTTGCCCAAAAACAGAGATTGTTGCATATGACATATCTAGTTGTAAGGATCCTTGAATTTTGGTTCCACATGATCTGGATAATAACATGCCATACTCTGGTGGGATGTTAGCAACCACAATATCCATAAGGATGCTTTTGGCAAGATATTGGACTAAAGTAACACACAGGGCTTTAATCAATCCTAGACACTGTACCTGACTAGAGCCAAATGAGAATAAGTCTTTGTAAGGCCTTATAATGTCTAGGTTTAATTTCTACATTACCGATTTGGGCATTAAATTGTGAGAGGCCCTAGAATCTAACATTGCATTGTGTAGAATTTTGTCATGGATACTAAGGCTGATGTAAAAAGTGACAGAAGGCAAAAAGGTGTTGCTGGTAAAGGTGGACAGCTTGAAGAATATTGCAGATGCATTGACAAAATCTGTGAGCTCTGAGAAGTTCTCTTGGTGTTGAGAGACAATGGGCATTTCAGGGCTGGAAAAATGACTAAGCTCTCTTATGGCCCCCTATGGAAAGAAAACAACAAGTGGGAGAATGTTGGGTTGTGTTATATTCTTTCCACGTAGTTAACATGGGGTTTGAGGGGCACCCATAACCCCACTTTATGGGGTTCAGGGTAGCGCCCCAGAAAATTTTGGTTTTGGACCCTATGTTAGGTTGGGCGGACTCACCTATGGTTTTGTGCATGATTTTTACACATGTTTCTCGGACGCGATGGTTTTCGGTCCATGGTATTGGACGTGATGGTTTTCGGTCCATGGTATTAGACGTGATGGTTTTCGGTCCATGGTATTGGACGTGATGGTTTTCGGTCCATGGTATTGGATGCTTCAGCATGTATAAATATGTATTATAATATTTGAAAGGAACATAATGAAAAATCAAGCTGGTGGTCCTGGTTTTGGGATCCAGGGGAAAATCTCTGTGTATATGTGTTTTATGTGTTATGCTCTCGCATTGTTTATTTTCTATGTTTTAGAATTCGTATGCAGGTAATTTCTGTATGGGGTTAAAACCTACAAAAAGGTGGTACTCTTCCCTCTAACAGTTTTCCATTAACATCTAACCAAACATGAGTTCTGGTTGGTCATCAAACAAGTTGACTGAATCCTCATTTTCAGAGATGTTTAAGGTGTGGTTTATCTGTGATTTATAAGTTTCATTATTAATTAGTTCTGTTAAAGGAACCAGAATCTTTAGCTTTTCTATCTTTGCTCCCAAATTGAATGACAAAGAGACTTTTTTTGTTTGTGGGTTTTGAACTTTTGAAGTAGGGATTTGAGTAGCCTTGTCTTCTTTTCCTTTATTGGGGACTTCCTTATGTGGATTTTCAAAAATAATGTTTTGAGCTTTTTCCACTGGTTCCTTAGGTGGAATCATAGTGGATGGTTGATCAACATAAGGTTAATAAAAGGTGATATCTACAGTTGTGGGGCCAGAAGGGTTTGGGTTCTGCCTAGGGAGAATTTGAAGGATCTTTGAAACAGGGGCTTCTTTTATTTTCTTGGGTTGATTTTGTATTGTTTTCTTGGTTTGGTCAAGGATATCAACATTCATTTTGCTTCTTAGACTATACTGCTTATGAACCTCAAAAATGGCAGAATCATATCCCTGTTTGTAATCAAATGATTCCCCAGACTGTATTTGTAGTTGCTACAGCATATGTAGTTCCTGTTCATCTTGGGTTAGAAAAAAATGTCCTCATCACTTATTCCCATTAGGTTAATTTGTGTATCTTGTTCTGGATCTTCTGGTTGGGATGTCTCTGCATAATTTTCTTGAAAAGGAGGCCTAATGTTCTAATCTAGTCCATTTTTCCAAATGTTTTGGTTTTGTTTTTTTTCTTTCTAAAATTTGGGTTTTTAACTGGAGGCGCTTGTTGGTTATCCCATTGGGCTTTCCTTTCTATGTTCTCTATTCTATTGATTATTTTTCCATACTTTTGGATAAACTATCTATTTTAATGTCAGAGGGTGAAGCTTCATCTTTAGCAGTTCCTCTCCTTTCATTTCTAACTCCAGCGCTTTTAGCTAACAAATTAGCCTCTACACTAATTGTTACACTTTGCATTTCTTTTAGTGTTGGGGGGTTTCTTGACTTGGGTGCCCATCTCTCCATCTCACCAACACGCGTTTGAAAAAAAACCGTATTAACTTTCTCCATTTTCTTTTTTCAAATATATCGGAATTATCTCCATTTCTTTTCTTTTTTTTAAAATATATCGGAATTGATTAATTAGGCACACACGAATTTCCTTATTTCTAAATTATTTAATTTAATGTATTTTCTAAATTTATGTTTTAGAGTCATTTTTAAGAAATGTGTTTCAATAGTTACCTCTGTTTGGTTTGAAATTTCTAATATTTCTTTTTTTTTTTTCAAAATTGAATTTAATAAATATTGTTTCAATTTTTTTTTTAAGAAATGTATTTTCTAAATTTAAGTTTTCAAATTATTTTGAAGAAATGTGTTTCAATAGTTACATCTGTTTGAAGAAATGTGTTTCCATAGTTACATCTGTTTGGTTTGAAATTTTTAGTATTTCTCTTTTTTCTTTTCAAATTGAATTTAATAAATATTGTTTCAATTTTTTTTTTAAGAAATGTATTTTCTAAATTTAAGTTTTCAAATTATTTTGAAGATGTGTTTCAAGAGATACTTATATTTTTGATTTCAATATTTCTCTTTCTTTTAAAATTAAATTTAATAAATATTGATTTTGATTAAACTTAAACTTTTTGTTATATATATATTCTAAAATTGAGTTTAATAAAGATTATTTTTTATTTCGTTTGAAATTTGTGATTAGTATGGATGACTTTTGTATGGGTTGATAAGTATTATCATTAAAATAATTTTATTTTTAATTTTATATTGTGTTAATGGTATATCAATTAAGTTTAACAAGTATGACTTCAAATTTCCTTTTAGTATGAATGATCTTGTGTATTAGTAGTTGAGTATTATCATTAATTGATTTTGATTTTTTTAATTTTTTTTCATATTTTTGTGTTTATTTATAGATAGGATACAAGATGTGAATTTTAATTTGACTTAAAATTAATATTACATTGTTTATTTTTAATGGTAAATTCAAAGGTGTTAGATGTTTATTTCTTTTAATTTCAATGATATATTTTTTAGTTTTTAATTAACAAGTTTAAAAATGTTAGTTTGAATTGGTTTGAAATTTCTTATTAATTTTTCGTTTGGTTATGAAAAATAAATTTAAGATTATTTTTATTTCATTTAAAATTTTCTTATATGTAGTGATGATTTTTTTTTTTTTGGCTTTTAATAAAGAAAGAAAGAAAGAAATTGTTTTAATGTTTATTAGGTTAAAGATAGTCTATGGGACATAATGCCTCACCATACAATTCATATATTCAGCCCTTTTATTTTGAAGCGTCACAATAAATGTGTTTCCAGCTTCTCGACAAACCTCTAGCTCAATAAATTATCCCAAGAGCTCACTGCTACAATATGACCTCGCATTCTAAAATGAAATGCTTTTTTGTTTCCACTTTTTCGGAAGAAATGAAAATACATTCTCTTTCTTCCCACACTCTTTTAGCCTTTTCCAACACCCTATTTCACAAAGGAATTGATGAGAATTAGTCAAACATTTTAGCTCTCAAGAAAAATTAACTCCTATATACATTTTTTATTTTTTATATTGAATATAAACTAGGTTGATTTTAATTCCATTTCAAATTTCAAATTTGCGTTCACAAAAATATTTACTACTATATTCGTTTTTTTTAAATATGTTGATTTTGATTCCATTTAAAATTTCCAGTTTGCATTCACAATTTCCTTTTAGGTTTTTAATAATGAATTTGACATGGGTTGATTATGAAATTATAACATGGCATTTGAAATTTGACATATAATATTATTCATTAACAACACGGTGCCTGTCTCAATCTAGGCAACACGCGCTCATAAATATAAGTGTTGATTTAATAAAGAAGGTGGAATCACCCATTAATATAAATGTCAAGAAACTACAACTATTATTGATATATTATGGTGCCAACTCTCTCCCCAACACTATGATTTAGGTATAGATATCAGTGGGGAAATTTAAATCCTATTCATTTATTCCATATTAATATTTTATTTTAGGAATTCAATAATGATTCCCCAAAAGTTAATCAAGAAATGGTAAATATCAGATTGTTAGAAGGATAAGCAGTTCCATTCTATGTCACTATATTTGTTCAATATTTGAGTAGAGCATTTATAAGTGGGAAGTTAGAGAGCATAATAGAAAGGGATAATATTGTTTAGCAAACTTATAAGACATAGGTGTTAGGTAAGTCCACAAAGAGTACTTATTTTTTAGTATTTTTATATGTCTATACTAGAGAAAAGAGAGAAGAGTGACCTCACCTTATAGCCATGTTTACTCTTGTATGGGTTTCTCAAGGTCAATCTTGTGTTTATTTGTGGATGGTGTATGTGTTTTTCTATTATCTTCTTTTCACATTTTATCTATTTTATACATTAAGCATAAAACTAGTAATTAAATAATTTGAGATCTAAAGGAAATTAACCTTCATAATAAAGATTTTAGTATTTTATCAAATCAATTATGATGATCTATTCTAGCAGAATATCCACAACATTTTACAGATCACCTACAATTTGCGGGGATCTCAAAATAAGATGATACCTTTGGGTAGGACCTTGTTGAAGCATACAAAATATAAGTGGAAGAATATGTTTTCAAGAAGTCCTGACACAAAAAATCCTAAAAGATAACAATATTAAGTAGAAATCATGACTATGTAGTGAATCATATATAATACATTAGGATAATTCTCTAAAATTGTATGTTAGGGTTGTCTTGTTGTTAGATGACCGAGTGGTTGGCACAATGGTATGTAATACCCTCCACCTTGTTTCAAATTCCATGGGGTTCCATTTTTGGCCCTCTATGATAAGTGGTGAGCCCCAGTATTGTAGCAATAATGCTACAACTCCTGGGGCTTCCTGTCTCTTAATTTTATCAACCCGGTAGTTCGTACAAACTTGGAAGTGGCGGTGCTATATGCACAAGTACTAGCTCTTGTCGCAGCTGTCACTTGGTCAGCTGGCACAAGTCCGCTAGGGCTCAAGCCAACTTCTATGGGCTCACAGAAGAAGATTTATCAATGATGGACGAAAGCTAGCTCAAAGAAGACTAATCTACTTGACAAAAATGAACTGAAAGCAAATCAAAGCATGTAAACCTAGGAAACCCTAATTTGGCTAGTCTAACTTCTATAATGCAAAGAATGTGAATGAAACTTCTACCAATGCCGCTACTATCTCTAATAAGTGAAAATGCATGGATCTAAACTACTTGCATCATAAAAGACATGTTTTTGTACTTTTTCATTAGGTGGGTGGAATG
>APFE030087299.1:136437-162356 GCA_000404065.3 Pinus taeda
TATTTTTTTATTAATAAAAAATATATTATATTTTTCAACCTAGTAGTAAGTTATGGTAAATAGTCTTAATTTGCTTTATGGGAAACTGTGTTTTAAACATATGTTAATAGAAAAACAAGTTCATAATTCTAATATAAAGGAAATATCTAATCTCACTAATGAGTTTATACCAACATCAACCCAGAAAACTAACACTGATTACATTAAGAAACTAAGTCAAAAGAGTTTAGAGGTGTTGGATCTTGTGCACCTGATCCTTGAGGGGTTGAAGATGTGGTGATGCAAGGGATATGCTTCTCAATACGGGCTAAATGATTATCCATCTTCTCCAAGCAAAATCTCATATTCCTCTCCTCCCTCTTTATATCTATTAGATTGGAAAATATATTGTACTCGTCAGCTTGTTGCTCCATCAAGATTCTGCCCATTAATGACTTCATTTTCTAGTAGAGAAAGAGAGTTTGTATATATTGCTTCCTTCAACCCTTGGTGTGTCCAAGGCCTGAGACCAGTTGCTAAAATTCCTCCACGAATTCTGACTGAAACATGAAATG
The DNA here is from genome assembly GCA_000404065.3 of Pinus taeda. NCBI lineage: Eukaryota > Viridiplantae > Streptophyta > Pinopsida > Pinales > Pinaceae > Pinus > Pinus taeda. The sequence continues at coordinate 136,992 of APFE030087299.1, forward strand.
TCTGTCTCTCGCTGCCATATTCTCCAGATTATGTAATTCAGTGTTGAAGATATCAACAAGAAATGTTAAAAATAGAATCTGGAAATTCCAATTTAATTTGTCATTGAAATAAATTGTAATTATTTTCTCATAGCAACTTGTAATAGTTAACTAAGTTAAGTTGACTTAGTTAGCTTAGGAATTTCGAGTTGGAAGTCTATCTGAAGTCATGTAAGTGTGATCCCTAAGTTTTAGGGGTCCAGATTGAGTTTATTTGAGTTGTAATTAGATAACTCAGTTTGACTGAGTTATAGACAATTAAACTAGTTCTAACTGTTGGTGGAACTCATAAAGGTCAAGTAGTGAGTTGGTGCACTAGTGCATCCTTAGTGCTACTCCATCTAACTGAAGATTCACTCATAAGAAAATATTGCATGTCAATTGAGAGAAAATGCAGTTGAGACTAGAGTGCAGGGACAATGTACTATCAATTGTGTGATTTACTGAGTTGTAAATATCATGCAAACAATCAGAGAAGGACCTATCTTTGGATTGTGCAGATTTGGAAGCATGAATTCCCTTTAAATACAAGCTATTCATTCTAGGAATTGTGCAAGGAAATAGGAGCTTGGAGAGTTGTAGAATATGCCAAGAGGTTGGCTTGAGCTAGCTTGTGCGCTGAGAGTTGATTATACTTGTGGAGTGATTGTTCTTGTGAGAACAAGTATTGTATTCTCATCTTGGATTTCTGAATAATGTAATATAGATAGTAGGGATTTTGAGTTGTGGCTTTCCATGGATACATATTGTCTTATGTGCCATTGATTATATTCCTCTTGTCGATTACTGTTTTCATTGATCTATTGGCTTCCACTCATTGAAAGTAGAAGTAGATTCTTGTCCTTTTCTTTAATAAATTGCATGACCTTGTGAATCTACAAAAAATTCTACATGGTATCAGAGCTAGATATGTAGAAAAAACTATATGGTATCGAAGATATATATATATAGAAATTTTCTACATGGTATCGGAGATGAATTTAATATACTAGAGGAGATTTCAAAGTTTTGAGTTTTGGGGTAAAGGGGAAATTCGAATTTCCAATACATACTTCAGATGGTGTTCTACGGTTTGCGGCTCGAGTATGCCTTGGAAGGCAGCTCGAATTTTATAGCCTAGAGGGACAAAATGGAGGTTGTGCTGGAGGATAATGGCTTGAAGGAATTTGTTGATCAAGACATTCCTAAGACAGTAGCATCGGATGCACAAAATCTGGCCGAATGGAAGAAGTGTTTGGCGAAGGCAAGGTAGATAATCCTTGAGGGAGTTTGAGACCACATTGTCTCTAGTCTCCATGGCAACGAAACTATGTATGCTATGTGGAAAGCATTGAAATACTTGTATCAAAACAAGAGTGACCAAAGGAAATTAGCACTGAAGGACAAACTTTGAAAAATCAAAATGGAGAAAGGTGAGACTATTCCAAAATACTTGACCAAGTTCACTCAATGTCGTGATAAACTTGGAAGTGTTGGAATTACGGTTGTTGAGGATGTTATGGTGACTCCCAAAGAGTTGGTATAGTTATCAGGTATTTGTCAATGGTCGGGAGAAGCTACCAGATTGTGAACGACTGTGGTCAGATTTGATGCAGGAGGATATCAAAAGTAACACCAGGTATGACTCTTCATCAAACACTTATGATGAAGAGAACTGTGCCTTAGCGATTAAGGCAAAGAAGAGAACGATGCCTTAGTGATTAAGGCAAAGAAGAGAACTATGCCTTAGCAATTAAGGAAAAGAACGGGAAAGGGAAAGCTCCCATTCCAAATCAGATTCTTGTCATGGAGCCAACAAAAAAGACATGAGGAAAGTGAAATTCTTTCATTGTCATGATCTGGGCCATTTTGCTACAAATTATCCACTTAAGAAGTCCAAGAAGAAGTCCTTAGGAGGAGTGACGAGTGAGGCTTTGGCCTCTCAATTCAAATTGGAATTTTCCCTCATTACATGCATGGTGTCATCAATGATGGGAAGTGAATGGTACTTAGACAATGGAGCTTCATTACACATGATTGGCAACAAGGAGATATTCATTGACCTGGAGGAGAAAAATCTCCATATGCATATTGATATGGGTGATGATGGGAGGTATTGTGCCACTGAATTGGGCATGGTTACTTTTAAGAGGGAGCATGGAGCTCCACTCACCTTGAAGAATTTTATGTTTGTGCCTGAGCTAAAGAAGAATTTGGTATATGTTGTCATGCTTGAGGATAGAGGCTATGATGTGATCTTCTTGAAAGGAAAGGCATTCCTTCGACACATAGCCACGGGTTAGGTAAAGAAGATAAGGATTCGAGTGAAGAATATCTATAAGCTGAGAGGAGACCGAGTGGAGAGATCCACTAAAGCAGTCTCAGAAGCAATCTCAGACAATTATGGAGTAGCCAAAATTGGAGAAGCATAGGGGAGACCGAGTGGAGGCATCCACTCATGCGGATACCTCTAGTAGGGCAAATTTCGAGCCAAGTGGGTTGATGGAGCACATGCAGCCATACCTCTAGTTTTGAGGTAGGGCAATGTGAAGTGATAGTCCCAAGAGGGCTGAAATTAGGTAGGGTCCATTGAGAGGTTTTATTTCATGGATCCTACCTTGTTATGGGAGCCCAAAGTACTTAGCAACGGTAGAAATCAGTGCTGATTGATGCAGTTAGAGATTAGAGTGACAAAGGCTAGAGAAGTGAGATACTGAAGAGCATAGAGAAGGGTTGACAACAATGCAGAAAGGCAGAGTTAGCAGAAGCATAGAGTTTTCATTCGAGAGAGGCAAAAACAGTCAGAGACTTTAATGACAGATGCATCATACTGATTGATGTTGGATGTTTTTTGTTTCTAGAGTTGTTGTAGCAGTAACATTAGAGAGAAGTGTTGCATGTAGAACATTCCAAAGGTTCACGATCGGGATAGAGTTGAATTCCTTTCTTGTTGAGAGGGAGTGTTGAAAATAGCAACAAGAAATGTTAAAACTAACATCTAGAAATTCCAATTTAATCTGTCCTTGAATCAAATTGTAATTCTTTTCTAATAGCAACTTGTAATAGTTAACTAAGTAAGTTGACTTAATTAGCTTAGGAATTTCGAGTTGGAAAACTATCTGAAGTCATGTAAGTGTGATCCCTAAGTTTTGGGGGTCCAGATTGAGTTTATTTGAGTTGTAATTAGATAACTCAATTTGACTAAGCTATAGACAATTAAACTAGTTCTAACTGTTGGTGGAACTAGTAGAGGTCTAATAGTGAGTTGGTGAACTGGTGCATCCTCAGTGCTACTCTAGCTAAGTGAAGATTCACTCATGAGAAACTCATGCTTGTTAGTTTAGAGAAAGACCTAGTTGAGACTAGAGTGCAAGGACAATGTACTATCACTTGTTTTATTTGCTAAGTTGTAAATATCATGCATCTAATCGTAGAAGAACCTATGTTTGGATTGCACAATTTTGGAAGCATGAATTCCCTTTAAATATGGGCTAATCATCCTAGGAATTGCGCAAGGAAATAGGGGATTGGAGAGCTGCAGAATAGGCCAAGATTTTGCCTTGAGATAGCTTGTGAGCTGAGAGTTGATTATACTTGTGGAGGGATTGTTCTTGTGAGAACAATAATTGTATTCTCGTCTAGGATTTATGAATAATGCAATATAGATAGTAGGGGTTTTGAGTTGTGGCTTTCCCCAGATACATATTGTGTTATGTGTCATTGATTATCTTCCTCTTGTCGATTACTATTTTCATCGATCTATTGGCTTCTGATGGTGGAAAGTAGAAGTAGATTCTGGTCTTGTTCTTTAGTAAATTGCATGAGCTTTTGAATCTACAGGAAATTCTACATGGTATCAGAGCTAGATATGTAGAAAAATCTACATGGTATCGAAGCTAGATATGTAGAAATTTTTTACATTCAGTGCAGACTTCAACAAAAGTATACTAGTGAAAGGTTTCTACAGTCACTAGAGGAAATTTCGACCTAAAAATGGTCTCCTAAGGAAAAATAATAAAATAATAGTTAAAATAATAAAATAAAATTATAAATTTTGGAGGGAAAATAAGAAAACGTTTTTTTTTTTTTTTAATTGTATTTTTGGCTTATATCCTTACAGGTTTACTCAAATTTCAAGTGTAAACACTCCTTGGATGTGGAATTAAATTCTAACTCCCACGAGTACCCATTATGCATACTTTTGAGAAGACCCACAATAATAAAAATTGAGGATACGTTAAAAAACCGTGTTCAACACAATTTTTAATGTATCTTCAATTTTTATCAATGTGGTTCTTCTCAAAAGTATGCATAATAGGTACTCGTTGGACATGGAATTTAATTATGCATCCAATGAGTGGTTACACTTGCAATTTGAGTAAACCTATAAGGAGATAAGCGAAAAATACAATTAAAAATTGATTTTTCTTCTTTTCCTAGAAAATATTTACATGTACCTCTTTTTAAATTTAAAATATTTTTATTGGTTTACATATTATGACATTGAATTTATATGAAAATTTCATGTGAACTTTTAGGCTAAAATTTCCTCTAATGCTCTCATGGCTTGAGCATGACCCCATTTCACCTTTGTGGGAAAGATCTCCACCCCCACCCCCACAATTGTGCATGCAATGGCATTGCATGGTGGTCAATCAGTTAATTTTTTCATCAATATCTCCAAAACACCACAAACAGGTACCTTCGACCTATCTAGATATGATACACTATTCCACAAATATCAGTGAAGTGCAGGGATAGGCCCAAATATGTTTTCCTCACAGACACAAAAGAATGACCACAATACCTCTGGGCTCGATTTTCCAAGGAGCACCCACTAGATCTGTGTGAGCCTTCTACTAGAAATGAGCACCACTGGCTACTAAGGGGCCCAAAACATTAGCATTTAGCTCCACGAATGTAATTGAGAGTGAAATATCCACTAAGCTCATGTTGCAAGAGTGATAGAGAGGGATTTATCTAAGAATAATAACTCTACCATGCCTTGTTTCAAAACACCACTCAGGCCCAATCTTAAATGAGGTCGGGCCTTTGAAGACCCTTGATCTCCCAACATCCCAGAAGTCGATACCCCCCAAATAGAAAATCCACAGTGCTCTTTGATCCAAAGAATTTGTAAACTCGTAATTACCTAAGGGTTTCCCACGAACAGAGGTCTTCAAAAACAATAGGTAAGATTCACAATCCTCAAGATGGTTCCCTGAGTGATGACTACAACCAAGACTATCGCTAAAGGAACACTGACCCATGAAAACCTATTCTCTAACAAATAGAATCCCCTTCCAATTACAACTCAAGAAAAAAAGTAATAGGTCTATCCAAACAATAGATAAATTTGCATAAAACTAGGAAGTTAACCAACTAAAGCTATTTGAATAGAAGCTATTAAAGCCTACAAAATCCCATAAAATTATTTCTAGACATTAAGAAAAAAATCGGAGCTGGGAAAAGGAAATGTCACCCATATAGACACATGCCCATCCCATTACGAAGGCCTCGAGAGGGATTAAAAGTTACAGAGGGAGACACATTGCGAAGAATATAAAAGGGAGGGGTTGAGATCATTTCTTTTATCCCATAAAACCATTGGGGGGGAGGGGGCGAACCAATAGCTCTGAGGACATTGAGAAGATAATCCCAACTCATTCTATCATAAGCCTTAGAAAGGTCCAATTTAATTATTATACCAGGGGATTTTAATTTTTTTAGAGAATGAATAACTTCTTGGGTTGTGACAATACCATCAAGGGTTTTGTAGTATACCTAGGGGGATAATATGGGGTACGGAGGGAGGTACCCAAGGGAATAATGTGATAAGCTCATTGTATTGGATGTATGGTATTGAGAGAAATAGGGTAATTACCCATGGTATTGTATGTATGAAGCCTATATAAAGGCTAGAGACTCTCTATTGGGAGATGGCGAGTGTTGTTTTGTTTTAAAAACATTAGCTTATGGAGTGATCTCCTGCATTAAAGAGTAGTTGTATGGTATTTCCCTACCTCTAGGGTTTTATCAATTAAGGACTTTTTGGAATTATTTCGCTGGTAAATTTTGCACTTTTATATATATATGCAAGTCAGATATACCACAAGTCATATTAAATCTCTTTCTTGGGCAAAGCGGGGAGAATTTTTTTTATTTGTAGGATTTTTTTGGGGAAAATAGGGGCGGTGAGTTTGCAGATCATATCGTGAATTTGTTTCAAAAACAAATTGCATATTTGAGATCCTCTAGAAAAATCACCTAATTTCAAAAAACAAATCGTTGGAATCGGAGCTCGGACATAGGAGATAGTGTTGATTTAAAATAAATTGTTTTACATAATTTTTTACAGAAAATCATGGATGACGAATCTCCAATCATTTTTTGTAGATTTTTGTGAAAAAAAATAATAAACTAATTATATATCTGAGCCCTTGTCAAAAATCACCCAATTTCAAAAAATAAATCGTCTGAATCAGAGTTTAGATGGTGGAGATCTCGCTGATTTAAAATCAACTCATTTTCCAAATTTTTTGTGATGGTCAGACAATTTCAACACAGATCTAAGTTCACACAATCCTAACGTGTGATTCCAGTCACATGGAAATATTGAGAATGGTCATTCCATTTTTTAAAACAGGTTATAATACGAATTCTGAGCTATATTGACTGAGTTGTGCCCATTTTCAATTTTCGCGAAAGTAAGTGATTTTTTACAAAACCTTCATTCTATTTTAAGGGTTATAGCAAGATGTTTTTTTATAGAAAAGATGATGGTCCTACTATTGAAGAATTCATAAAAGAGAAAAATGTTAAAAATCTCTTTTTAGACAACTCTGTTAAGTTTTTATTTAATTGATGAGGCTCTAATATGGTGGAACTAACTTGGCTTTGATCTGATGTGGGCACTTTTTGTTGAACAATTTGAAAAATTCCTCTTGGAAACGTGGTCACATGTTGGAAAGGAGGAAAATAAAAGCCATAAAGGAATATTTTATATTAATATTTCCATATTACAAGTTCATGGAAATATTTAGAAAGAGAACATCATTGTGTTTATCAATCCTAGTTTCAATCATAATTTATCTATATCTGATCTGGTAAATTTAGTTGGGTTGAGTCTATTTAGTTCATCACCTTCTATCTCATTTACTTATATCTCATCCTTAGTGTCATATTCTATCTAATTTAGTCCTAATGATGGACCCCCTTTGGGGTTTGAATCGTCGACAGAATGAACACGAAACTGTGGATAATCTAGATCATGCCACTGCAAAAAACTACCACAGAAGCCTAAAATCTAATAGAACTATGGATGTATCAGTATCTATATTGTTATTTACAAATTCTTCTTCTGAAATAAAAAAAGTTGTTTATTTGTTTATCATTATAAAATATTCTCCAATTCTTCAAATTATCTAGAATCGCAGGTCTGTGCCTAACTTCAACAGTGCACTGATGGTTGGGCTGAAAGGGTAATTTGCAGGTGCTGGAAAACATTTCTAAACTATGGGCTTGCATGTTATGTTTTCTAGGAATTACTACAAGCTTTGTTTCTAGGAAAGTGTTAAGTATTTCTACAACAGTATCTCTATAACAACTTAATCTAGGGTCCTTAGTCATATATACAACATCAATCTATTTTACAATTAGTTCAGACTCTCCCATGACAAAAACTATTTTAGCTCCTAGATTCCTAACTAACTTAAGACCTAAAATTAATGCTTCATACTCGGCCATATTATTGGTACACTTAAAATTCAGTCTATATGCATGGCCTTCTGAGAAATTATTTTCCAAATTATATATCCACACTCCTGCACCTGCTCCTAACCTATTAACTGATCCATCAAATTCCAAATGCCATAATATCTCATGATCATAATTTTCAGTATCTGGTGCAACAAACTTTTCATCAGTTACAAAAATTTGACCATCTTGTTCATTGAACAGTTCTATAGTTTGGTTAGTTTCATTTTGTGTAGAAACTGCAATCTCTTTTGGTTCTGCTTTAATATTGTCTAAAATTTATTTTTGTGTTTGATCAACATTATATAGGATAAAAGAATCTATATCTGAGTGTATGGAGTAGATGGGAAAGCTTTGAGGCCGATCCAGGCTACTTACCATATATTTCATTAAAGTTTCACAGTATAGTTTCTTAGGTTGTCCAAAAACAGAGATTGTTGCATATGACATATCTAGTTGTAAGGATCCTTGAAGTTTGGTTCCCCATGATCTGGATAACAGCATGCCATACTCTGGTGGGATGTTAGCAACCACAATATCCATAAGGATGCTTTGGCAAGATATTGGACTAAAGTAACACACAGGTCTTTAATCAATCCTAGACATTGTACCTGGCTAGAGTCAAATGAGAATAAGTCTTTGTAAGGCTTTGTAATGTCTAGGTTTAATTTCTCCATTACCGATTTGGGCATTAAATTGTGAGAGGCCCCAGAATCTAACATTGCATTATGTAGAATTTTGTCATGGATACTAAGGTTGATGTAAAAAGTGATAGAAGGAAAAAAGTTGTTGCTGGTAAAGGTGGACACTTTGAATAATATTGTAGATGCATTGACAAAATCTATGAGCTCTGAGAAGTTCTCTTGGTGTAGAGAGACAATGGGCATTTCAGGGCTGGAAAAATGACTAAGCTCTCTTATGGCCCCCTATGGAAAGAAAACAACAAGTGGGAGAATGTTGGGTTGTGTTATATTCTTTCCACGTAGTTAACAGGGGGTTTGAGGGGCACCCATAACCCCACTTTATGGGGTCCGGTGTAGCGCCCCAGAAAATTTTGGTTTTGGACCCTATGTTAGGTTGGGTGGACTCACCTATGGTTTTGTGCATGATTTTTGCACATGTTTTTTAGACGCAATGGTTTTCGGTCCATGGTATTGGATGCTTCGGCATGTATAAATATGTATTATAACATTTGAAAGGAACATAATGAAAAATCAAGTTGGTGGTCCCGATTTTGGGATCCAAGGGAAAATCTTTGTGTATATGTGTTTTATGTGTTATGCTCTCGTATTGTTTATTTTCTATGTTTTAGAATTTCTATGCAGGTAATTTCTGTACGGGGTTAAAACCTACAAAAATGTGGTACTCCTCCCTCTAATAGTTTTCCATTAACATCTGGACCAAACATGAGTTCTGGTTGATCATCAAACAAGTTCACTGAATCCTCATTTTCAGTAATGTTTAAGGTGTGGTTTATCTGTGATTTATAAGTTTCATTATTAATTAGTTCTGTTAAAGGAACCGAAATCTTTAGCTTTGCTATCTCTGCTCCCAAATTGAATGACAAAGAGACTTTTTCTGTTTGTGGGTTTTGAACTTTTGAAGTAGGGAGTTGAGTAGACTTGTCTTCTTTTCCTTTATTGGGGACTTCCTTATGTGGATTTTCAAATATAATGTTTTGAGCTTTGTCCACTGGTTCGTTAGGTGGAATCAAAGTGGATGGTTGATCAGAAGAAGGTTAATCAGAGGTGATATCTACAATTGTGGGGCCATAAGGGTTTGGGTTCTGCCTAGGGAGAATTTGGAGGATCTTTGAAACATGGGCTTCTTTTATTTTATTGGGTTGATTTTGTACTGTTTTCTTGGTTTGGTCAAGGATATCAACATTCTTTTTGCTTCTTAGACTGTACTGTTTATGAACTTCAAAAATGGCAGAATCATATCCTTGTTTGTAATCAAATGATTCCCCAGAATGTATTTGTAGTTGCTGCACCATATGCAGTTCCTGTTCATCTTGGGTTAGAAAAACAATGTCCTCATCACTTATTCCCATTAGGTTAATTTGTGTATCTTATTCTGGATCTTCTGGTTGAGATGTCTCTGCATAATTTTCTTGAAAAGGAGGCCTAATGTTCTGATCTGGTCCATTTTTCCAAATGTTTTGGTTTTGTTTTTTTTTTTTTCTAAAATTTGGGTTTTTAACTGGAGGCGCTTGTTTGTTATCCCATTGGGCTTTTCTTTCTATGTTCTCTATTCTATCGATTATTTTTCCATACTTTTGGATAAACTATCTATTTTAATGTCAGAGAGTGAAGCTTCATCTTTAGCAGTTCCTCTCCTTTCATTTCTAACTCCAACTCTTTTAGCTAAGAAATTAGCCTCTACACTAATTGTTACACTTTGCATTTCTTTTAGTGTTGGGGGGTTTCTTTCCCTGAGTTGGTATGCCATATTCATGTCAAAACCATCAAGGAACTTTATTAATGCTAAGTCAAGTGGAGGTCTAAGGTTAACTAGGATTTCCTTATATATATTATTGAACCTAGTGCAGTAATCTTGAACAGTTTCATTAGGCCCTTTCAATTTCTAATATTCTCATACTCTGAAAGGATTTGTAGGGATTCTTTTTATTTTCCCATCTGTTCAAAAATTGCCAGTGAAGTGCCTCTAAACTATCAATATAATTAGCAGTCAATGCTCCAAACCATTTCCTAACATCACCGTCTAAAGTCTGGGCAAAGAGTCTCATTTGAACATTATCTGTGTCAATCTCATGCAACTCAAAGTAAGATGTTGTCTTGTTGACATGTTGTTGTGCAGTGTAATGTCCCGTGCCATCAAATTGAACAATTTTACTTTGGTAGTCTGCTGGCATAGCACCAAGTTGGGCAGGTAAAACAAGAGGAGCATATCTATTGGCCATGGCTATAAGCAGGGAGGGGTTAAGGTGTGGGGTTGAGGTACTTGGGGATGATGCAGTAGTGGATGAAGAACCAGGACTAGTAGGTGATGAATGGGTAATGATAGGTTGGTGAGGGAGTGTAGGTATAAATGGTGGTGGAGAATGAACTTCGGAAGGTATTATTGTTTAATTTGAAGGGAACAAGAATGATAGTAGAAACACCAAAAGAAACAAAGAAAATCACCATGCAAAACTTACCTGTAAAGAAGATTGATGAGGAGATCCTAGAGCCAAACAAGTGTGCTCAGCCAAAATGAGAATGATTGTGTGAAAGAAATGATTAATTGAGTTTATTATAAATAAATTACATGTAAAACCATACCATTCATGTTCGCCACTTGTTAACGGATGAGTGAGTTAGTTAAGTGAAGTGAAGTGAAAAGGGCTCTTATTTTATAGGAGTGTGCCCACATGCAACAAGGAAGGCACATGCAAGAGGATCAAGAGGGCGTAGGTCTTGAGCTAAAGGAGTGTGCTTGGCCGAAGAGCGCACTCACTGAGCTGAAGGCGTGCGCTCCACTAGGGCACAATTAGTCAGTTTGAAGGAGTGCGCTCACCTAGAGTGCAGTGCATCTCATCTTGGAGTGCATTTTTTCCCAAGGAGGGCACAATTTCATCCAACAAAGCCTCTTATAACTGTTGTGTGAAAAGAGTGTTCTTTTCTTAGAAAATATGTGCTTTTTATTTCTTTTGTGTGTGTGATGCACGTCAAGCAAAGTTGGTTACTAATTGAAGAAAAACTATGCCTTCTCCTATCTTTGGGTAAGATAACACAAGCATTCTAGTCGTCAAGATAAGGTGATGACACTTGGGAAACATCGACTTAGGAGGAAACAACACTTAGGGAAAACACGGTGATAGTCAAGGGAACAATGTGACGATGCTTGGTAGCTTGGAACGATAGTTCACGTAGGCTCCACAATTGAATTAGGCATAAATTTTGGAGGGTCGTTGTCACATCGAAAACACAACGGTGTTGCAAGTGCTAAGAGAGCACAAGCTCTACACCAAACTCAAGGAAATGGAAAAAAAAACATAATTGTTATCAGGAAACAATCGAAGATAGCTTAGGATAGATAGAAGAGCTATGCATATCAACATAGGATGCACAAGGAATTCCAAGTGGGAAAGCATGTTTACCTTCGCATTAGACCAAGGAAAATTTCCTTATGGATTGGGTCTTATGTCAAGCTGGCACCATGGTTTTGTGGGCCATTTTAGATTTTAGAAAGAGAGGGGCCAATGGCCTACAGATTGGCCTTACCTCCCACTATGAAGGCACATGATGTCTCCCACATCTCTTAACTTAAAAATGATCTCCATGATGTTAATCATGTTGTTGATTGGTCTATGATAAGGGTGGAATCCGGGGGAGAATTCTAGCTAAAGCCAATGTGCATTCTAGATCAGAGGTAGATTGCACTCCAGGATCAAGTAATTGAGCAAGTTAAAGTACAGTGGAGGCACTTTAGACCAGAGGAGGACACATGGGAGATGGCTAAATAGATGAGGGTATGAGACCCATTTTTTTTTTCTAGTTAAACAAATGTAAATGAAAGTAAAGAGTCTTGTATATAAAGCTCATTGTGAATCTTATATTTGGCATAGAATATTTTTTAATTTAGTGTTCAGTAAAGATGAATGATGAAACATAGAGCATGGTTAAAATTGTGTCTGGTACAAAACATAATTTTAATTGTCCTCTTGAATTATAATTCATGCAAATATTGTGGAAATGTACACAAAATTATTGGGTGTGAAGAGTGGACAAGGATTAAGAGCTTTGAGGAGGAGTTTCTTGGGAATTGGTTAAGTCAAGGTTGTTCATTAAATGGCCACCATATTTCTAACTTGGTTTTAATGGCCTACATGGAGGGAAGGGAGGTGGAGTATGGTATTCTTGAATTGAGGGCAAACCCCTTCCCCCTCTTTCTTTCCTCATGAGATACGTTGTGGAGTCAATACACAATGGACATTAGGGGGTAGTGTCAACCATTGTTTGGTTTGACTAATGCCATTAAAGGGAATGCTTATGAGCTTTATTTGAAAAGTACTGCATCCATGATGATGGTTTAGTGTCGGTATTGAAATGAGGGACTCATTTCTATAAGGTTCAATATTATGAGTAATACTAGGCTCCAAGGAAGCCTAGGGCTAGTCCTTGTAATCCATATGTTATAAGCCTTTGCATCGAAGGGTAACATCTTATGTTTTGGTCGAACAAGCTTAACAATGTATAAAGGAAAAACTATAAGCTACAAGGTGCTTAGTTAACAGAAGGCGTGGGACAAGAAGTTACTCGTCACCTACCATTGAATTCTCCATCATGCTATATTGGAGGTGTGCTATGGGGCTCTCTTGAGTATGGGGATGGTGCTACTGACAGATGATGCGAGGTGGGTTGGGAATTTATACTTGTAAAAGGAAAAAATATGTATGTCCCAGGAAATAAAGATAGGTCTCTATGGGATGGGGAAGTTGTTGGTGAAAAAACATATGTGTGTCCTAGGGGATGGGAAAATGGGACATTGTAAGGAACAAAGACTGTGTGTATGGGAATAGACGAAGATGCACTAATTTATGCGGAGGGTTATCGGTCAACTACATAACCTTATATCAAGAAATCGTTGAATTAAGCAAATAGTTGGGACCTGGTTGATCTGGACTTATGTAGGAACACAACACAATATAAAAATAAACATAAACATGGAGATGCAACAAAAATAAAACTACATTTCATTAATATCAAAAAACTGAAATATGTTTACATATAGAACGAAAATAACTAGCTCGGGCAATAGTAGCTTATCTCTGAGAAGAGATGTGGCGGCTACACACCTCTGAACTGTGTTACAATGAAGCTCGAAGACCTATTTTATCACTAAGAAACAATAAAAGACCCTAAACATCCAAAAACCTAACTTTAAAAGATGAAGCACCAAAACTATGGCCATATCCATAAGTATTATTCAAAAATTGCACCCCATAAAAAAAACTTTTTAATCCAAATAATTAAAGAAATTTTCAAAAAATTAAATCTAATTTAAAAACAACAAAAAATTACACGTAATGTATAACTAAATACAATAAATCAATTAAACGAAACTATAACCATATCCTTAAATATTATTAAAAAATTCCCCCCAATAACGAAGGCTTTTTGAACTCATCTGGCATACATACACATGAAACTTGACTGAATGCCACTTTAAGAGCGATGTTTGAGATATTTTTAACTGAGTGGCTACCATCTCATCTCATCTAAGCACAAACAAACTCCCCCCACTTTTCTTTGGTGTCCCCATCTCTCTATCTCTATCCCAACAACACGGGTTTGGAAAACAAACATATTGACTGACTTAAGAGCAGTTTACTTCATATGACCACCATCTCTTTGATCATATGACCAGCATCTACGGTGCCCCTTTCTTTCTCAATGACACGTGTTTGAAAAAACAACCTATACATGGACCGAATGCCACTTGAGAGCTCTCTTTTTCAACGACACGTGTTTGAAAAACAACCCATACATGGACCAAAAGCCACTTGAGAGCTCTCTATCTTAACAACGCGTGTTTTGACTTAAGAGCATGATGAAGATGTCTTTGGTGAACTCATAATGTGAAACTTGACCAAATGCCACTTTAAGAGCAGTGGGGGATATGTTTTGTTTGATTTGGTTTGAGATATTTTTAACGGAGTGGCCACCATCTCATTTGACCACCCACAAACTTCCCCTACTTTTCTTCGGTGTCCCCGTCTCACAACACGCGTTTGAAAACAATAGCACAGCACTGGAGAGCTCTCTATGTCAACAACAGGTGTCATGCCCCTACACCTGCGGTAGACTTTCAACCGCTTATAGCGAGGTGCAACACTACCAACCGTTTTCCTTTCACCAATACTTACGATTGTAGACTACGCCGAACATTCCATACTTAGTTTTAATTTTGTTACCAAGTATTATTTCTTATCCTTTATACAAGTGAAAGCCCATAACATTCACATAAACAACATTATACAATAGAAATGCACAACAGTATAAAGGGAGGGGCAACTCCCTGCAATATGAGTCTGCCCGAATCAATATATTATACAATCTTCACTTTTACAAGTACAAGTTAAATCTTGAGAAACCCCAAATTTACACTTAGCCAATTTTCAACTTCAGCAAACTCAGTTCCCAACTCGTCGTCACCTCCGCACGGTCGCCGCATGACTCACCAACCCTTCCTTCACCTCGTCACACGATCGTGTTGTTTGCCCAACTTGGGCACACCTCGTCGTAACCAAGTCACCACACACGGGTGCCTCCGCATGAGTCACACCTCCGTTCACAATCTCAACACTTCACCGTTCCACCGTACACAACTTCCGCATTTGCCTTTGCACGACGGGCGGGCGCTCACCCGAGCTGCCCA
This sequence comes from Pinus taeda, assembly GCA_000404065.3. Classification (NCBI taxonomy): domain Eukaryota; kingdom Viridiplantae; phylum Streptophyta; class Pinopsida; order Pinales; family Pinaceae; genus Pinus; species Pinus taeda. Next base: position 152,148 of record APFE030087299.1, read on the forward strand.
AGAACCCATGCACAACCACCCAACCACCCAACCGCACACAACCGAGTGTTCACGCCTTCACTCGTGTGCCTTCACACAACCGGGCGCCCTCGCCTTCACCCATGAACGCCTTGCACAATCGGGCGCCCATGCCTTCTCTTCGACCGGTGGGCGATCTCTACCCGCGCCCTCTCCCAAAACCAAGACAATGCGTTCTTCTTCGTGTAGCCTCGCCCAAGGTTGGGCGCATCTCCATTCTGCATCTCCCTTTTATTGTTGCGGCTACCCTTTATCCTACACACTTCTCCTTGTTGGATGAGCGAAGATGTGATGTCAAATGAACTCCACGCAATGCTAACTTATACAAGTGGCAGGGCGAGTTGGTCTACCCGGTCGACTCGTCCTCCATGCTATAACACCCCCCCACTCATTGCAAATGTAAGTTGGCTTGCTTCAATTTGTAGGTCGGCCCGTGGGCAACTCTCCACACTCCCACGCCTATATAAACACCTCGCTCTCCTTTATTTGTGCGCATAACTCCGTCGCATGCTAAGTCTGAGCTCGTCCTTCACTTTTCCCAACCGCTCGTTTGCTGCCGAACGCGGTCACACCTTGGGTGGAACCGCAGGTCCTAACATCCTCCTCCACCTGAAGTCGTTGTCGTCCTCGACAACATGCCATCCTGGTAGCCATCCACCAAGATCATCAACAACTATCTCATCCATGATGTCAACTTCTCCACATACTGCAACCATCTCTGCAACATATGTAGAAGCACTGTCTCCATCATGTCTCGTCTCGGCAACCATCTGTCACCAAGATCACCATACCAAGGTATACACCCCATCGTTATGTCATACATCATAAATCATCTCAATCCATGACCATCGACCATCTCATCGCAATCTCCACATGCTGCTCCCCATCATAGAACGCTGGCCCTTCCATCCAAGCTACAGGCTTCCTACAACATCTCGTGTCAACCTCATCATGTGTCGTCCTCATGTGAGCTGCTGCCATGATACTCCAACAAATGCTAACATCTCTCTGTACACTGGATCCCCTCATGACTCAAACTAGTCGGGTGATCAGTCCAACTGTCACGCGCAAACCATGAGAATGTACATCCTCATGCCACCACCAGTGGTTTCTCAGAACATCCCGTCACATCCTTAACTCGATCAAGAATCCATCTTCATATAAGTGTAAGCCATGCTCAGGTCCATGAAGTAGCCCTCATCTCATCTGCAACATGTTGTCCATGATGTTTGGTACTAATGTGCTGCATGAAATCATTCACATCTACCCCAACATCATCATCCATCTGCAAAACATCCATCTCCTCAAAGTGAAGAGATCATCTCATCAAACTCCAACTCTCGATGTGCCACATCCAGGTCCATGAAGCAACCTCCATCATATATGCAATGTGCCATCCCTCAAGTTTTCCAGAGAAACAAGTATACACCTGTCTCATCTATCCCTGTGCTGCCCATGATCATAGATTAATCAGCCCCCATGTGTCGAAAGTGGTTAAATCTCGGCTCAACCCATGCCCAAGTGTTGTCACCAAGGCATCATCATCGTTGTAACTCCATCACTCCAAAGTGTCTCATATCGATCCTCCACATAAAGTCACTCTTTCAATCCATTCCCATACATGTACTCGAAAGCATGCATCCCATCCTGCATCAAAGTCTTTGACCTTAGCTCCTCAATGCATAAGATCCTCTAAGTCCACCATCTATGAAGTCTCCCTGGAAGTCACAACCTCATGTCATCATGAGCTCCATGAGTCATCTCCAACCAACATCTCAGCGAGCATACAAGTCTCTGCCCAAAGGTCTCGGCAAGATGCCTCAGCTCTTCATGTAGTAGGAATGCTCCATAGTCTGCTCACAAATCCATCCAATTCCATGGCTTTGTTGTACATAAGTGCACAACCTCTCCATCGGCTCATAAGTAATAAGTCTCCATGTCACATCAGTAAATCCACCTGCACAACATCCCTGCCTTGGCACTCCTCATTGGATGTCCATAGTGACACCTCTATAAGTGCTCCTGCACAATGTCCCTACATAAGATTGCCATGTTCCATGTCTCCAACCTGATGTCCATGAATAAGTTGCCCATGTTATCCAACCAAGTAGACCCATCACAACAATCGATCATCCTCATCCAAGTCTGCAATCTTCGGTCTAGTGAACTCGGTCAACCAACCATGTCATCATCACATCATGAGTCTCTTCCATCGTAGCTCCCCCACTAAAGGTCCCACCAAGACTTGTTCTTGGTCTCGGCCATGAGAAGTCCACCCAAGTATCATCATACCACAAGTGTGTGCCCTCCTCAATATGTCCATGAGTCATGCCGGGCACTTAGCCAATTCTCCATGTGGCTAAAGCATGACCCAATCCTCCACAATGATCGTCATGTTCCTCCCTTGTCACGGGCCTTTGCACCTTCTATCACAAGGTCACAAACAACCCCAACAAGTCCTGCAATAGTCAACAATCCTTGCTTCTCCATACAAGGTCTCATCATATACATCCATGGTAAGATCCTCCCTTGCATCGGCAAGCTGATTTTGCCCTTCACTGCATACGGTCCATCTACCAAATGCTCAAGTGAAACACAAGTATCAATAGTACTTACATCATCATCATCATGAGGCTCCTCCATGTGAATATCCTCATTCACCCATGTCTGCAAATTGCACAATCCTGGTTCAACTTGATCGATCTCAAGTTCATCCTCCATCGTTGTCACATCTACAACATCTTCAACTATCACAGCTTCCTCTTCCTTATCATCGCATTCTGCAGCTTTCTCCTTATGAGTCAAAGCTATGGAATGCTTCTTCTCAAGAGTTAGCCATTTCCACTTTTCTCGAATCAAGTCCTGCCTTATCTTCAATTCCTTGAGTTCTACATCAAACAAGTCCACTTCCTTTGCAAGTCGATAGGCTTCATCCCTATTCCCGTCAGAAATCCCTTCCTTGACCAAAGCACGAAGAGCATCCTTTACTTTGAACAAACCTTTGCCCCATTTTGCAAACCTTTGTTCAAACTTCCTTGATTCTTCAAGTAGACTCCCTTCAAATTCCTTGAAGGTTGCAAAACCCATTTCCTACAAGATAGACATCCTTCTTGATTCTTCAGCATTCACCAGGTTCTTCCTGCAAGACTGAACCAGATCTTGATTCCACCTATTACCTGCGAAACTTGAACTCCCTTTTCAAGTCTTCGGTCTTTGTAGAGTCAACTTCCTTCACTTGTAGTCCACTTGAATCAGTTCTGATACCACCTGTCACGTCCCTACACCCGCGGTAGTCTTTCAACCTCTTATAGCGAAGTGCGACACTACCAACTATTTTCTTTTCACCAATACTTACGATTGTAGACTATGCCTAACATTCCATACTTAGTTTTATTTTTGTTACCAAGTATTATTTCTTATCCTTTATACAAGTGAAAGCCTATAACATTCACATAAACAACATTATACAATAGAAATGCACAATAGTATAAAGGGAGGGGCAACTCCCTGCAATATGAGTCTACCCAAATTAATATATTATACAATCTTCACTTTTACGAGTACAAGTCAAATCTTGGGAAACCCCAAATTTACACTTAGCCAATTTTCAACTTCAGAAAATTCGGTTGCCCAGCTCGTTGGCACCTCCGCACGGTCGCCGCACGACTCACCAACCCTTCGTTCACCTCGTTGCATGATCGGTTGTTTTCCCAACTTGGGTGCACCTCGTCGTAACCAAGTCACCACACACAGGCGCCTCCGCACGAGTCACACCTCCGTTCACAATCTCAACACTTCACCGTTCCACCGTACACAACTTCCGCGTTTGGCTTTGCACGACGGGCGGGCGCTCACCCGAGCTGCCCAAGAACTCGTGCACAACCACCCAATCGCACAACCGCACACAACCGGGTGTTCACGCTTTCACCTGTGTGCCTTTTCACAACCGGGCGCCCTCGCCTTCACCCGTGCATGCCTTGCACAATCAGGCGGCCACGTCTTACCTGTACACGCCTTCTCTTCGACCGGCGGGCAACCTCTACCCGCACCCTCACCCAAAACCAAGACAATGCGTTATTCTTCGTGTAGCCTTGCCCAAGGTTGGGCGCATCTCCGTTTTGCATCTTACCTTTTATTGTTGCGACTACCCTTTATCCTACACAGTTCTCCTTGTTGGATGAGCGAAGATGTGATGTCAAATGAACTCCACACAATGCTAACTTATACAAGTGGCAGGGCGAGTTGGTCTACCTGATCGACTTGTCCTCCATGCTATAACACGCCCCCTACTCATCGCAAATGGAAGTCGACTTGCTTCAATTCGTAGGTCAGCCCGTGGGCAACTCTCCACGCTCCCACGCCTATATACACACTTCACTCTCCTTCATTTGTGCGCATAACTACGTCGCACGCTAAGTCTGAGCTCATCCTTCACTTTTCCCAACCACTCTCGTTTGTTGCCGAACGCAGTCACACTTCGGGTGGAACCACAGGTCCTAACACGGGTTTGAAATAGAAACGTATTGACTTAAGACTTGTCTACTTCGAACCTCATGAAGCCGTTACTCTATTACTAGCAGAATTTGAGCTATCAGAAAATGAATTGTGTGGCACCTTCTCCATTTTATTTTTTCCAAATATTTCCATATTGATATTGACTTAAGAGCTGTCTACCCTGACTACTGATATTTTTTCCAAATATTTCCATATTGATATTGACTTAAAAGTTGTCTACCCTGTATATTGATATTTTTCTTTTCGAGATATTTCCATTCTACCCTGAATATTGGTATATTTTCCAGATATTTCCATTTTAACTATTTAGGCCCACTTCTCACATAAACCATGTGGTATGATTCTCGAAGAATTGGACTTGCTCCCCCATATATTAACATTTAGTGTCCATAACATTTTTAATCCTTGTGCTCGTGATATGTTTTGCGATAATTTTATTCACATGGCCAGGATTTGATTTCAGCATGGGAAAGCTTCCGCTACTTTTTTTCACTGCCCGTCTCTCTCTATCTCAACGACACGCTTTTGAAAAATCAACGCGTCGACCCAACGCAACTAAACATATATTTTGTTTGATTTGGTTTGAGATATTTTTAATCTGTGGCCACCACGGAAGAACTTCCCGTAGTTTTCTTCGGTGTCCACGTCTCTCTACCTCAACGACACATGTTTGAAAAAACAACCCATGCATGGACCGAACGCCACTTGAGAGCTCTCTATCTCAACAACACGCGTTTTGACTTGGGTGCCCATCTCTCCATCTCACCAGCACACGTATTGACTTTCTCCATTTTCTTTTTTCAAATATATCGGAATTATCTCCATTTCTTTTCTTTTTTTCAAATATATCGGAATTGATTAATTAGGCACACACGAATTTGACTTGCTCACTGATATATGAACATACGAATTTGACTTGCTCACTAAGACTCGAACATTCACTGTTCTTAAATCTATTGGAAATTGTTCCAAACTCATGATATTATCCATTGGCGACAAGAAGTTGAGTGGAAGTGTGCCAATTGAGTTGGATAATTTATCACTCCTTCATCAGTTAGACAGTATCTAATGAACTTGATAGTGGGAGCACCATAAACATGCCCTTTCTCGCATCTCTTTACCAATTGTTCCCACCTAGAAGAATTAGACTGGAGAAATAATAAATTTAGTGGTGTTTTGCCCCCAGCTAGAGTCTATTTTATTTTCTACCAATTTGTCTTACTTGTTATTATCAAATAACATAATAGAAGGAAACATCCCTCCACATATTGTCAATCTTAGTGGCCTAATTTTTCTAAAATTATATAAAAATATTTTAAATGGAACTATACCACCTTTGGGTAATCTTGAAAATCTACAATTATTAGATTTAAGCAATAATAGATTAGAAGGAAACATCCCCAATGATATCAAACAATTAAAACATCTTGGTCTCCTAGATATTAGTAGAAACATGCTTTCTGGAAAAATTCCTGATTCCTTGCACCATCTTAAAGAACTTTGGATATCACAACTACTTATTAGGTAAAATACCTTCTAGTTTAGGAGATTGCAGAAAATTGGGGTTGCTAGACTTGTCTCACAATAGAATTAGTGGAAACATACCACCAAAAGTCACCATTCTTCCTTCGTTGTATTTTTGTTTGAATTTGTCATGGAATTTGTTAGATGGCCCCTTACCTCTAGAGATTGAGAAACTTGGAAATGTTTTAACTATAGACATTTCTGCCAATCTAATGACTGGTGTCATTCCGCCAACACTTGGAAGTTGCATTGCACTCGAATCATTGAATCTATCTAACAATTTGTTAGAAGGTTCTATTCCAGATTCAATTGGATATCTACACAATCTCAAGATGTTGGATCTCTCTTCAAACTCCTTATATGGGGCAATACCAATTACTCTCAACAAGGTGAAAGAGATTCACTATTTGAATTATCTTTCAATGATCTCAAAGGAGAAATACCAAAAGGAGAATTTTCTACAAATCAAACCATTACCATATCCTTAATTGGAAATCCACGTCTTTGTGGACCACAAGTATTTTCCTTACCAACATGTCCAACACCATGAAGTCATTTTGATGTTCTAAGAGAAGTTCTATTGCCAATTTTTGGTGTGATTGGTTTTAACCTGTGTTGTTTTCTTTTGAGATTCTACTCAAGTGGAAATTTGCATATACAAAAGTTTGATTTCCCACAAGTTATTTGCCATAAATTAGAGCATCGAAGGATATCATATCAAGATCTTTCCAGAGCAACTGATGGATTTATTGAAGCCAATTTGTTGGGGAACGGTAGTTTTGGATTAGTATACAAGGGAATCTTGAGTGATGGCATGCTTGTCACTGTAAAAGTTTTCAGATTGCAAAATGACCAGGTTGTGAAGAGTTTTCAAAGGGAGTGTAAAATCTTGCAAAATGTTCGACATCGAAATCTTGTGAGAATTATAACCTCATGTTCCAATCTCCATTTCAAAGGTTTAGTGTTTGAGCTTATGGGTAACGGAAGCTTAGAGAAACATTTGTATCCTGATAAAGATGACAACAATGCTGAGGATGTGTGCGAGTTGGGATTGGAAACAGGATTAGAAATTGCCATAGATGTGGCCCATGGCATGGAATATCTTCATCATGATGCTTGTGTACAACTAGCGCATTGTGATATAAAACCTAGCAATGTGTTGTTAGATGCAAACATGCATGGTGTTGTAACAGATTTTGGGATTGCAAAATTAATTGGTGCAACCTCCCATGATTCACTTTCTTCAACACTTGCTCTAAAAGGATCCATGGGCTACATTGCCCCAGGTATGGATATTTTAGAACATTACTTTTAATTGAATTGTCTTCACAACAGTTTGTTATGGATTTGTTGAGTAAATCTTGATCAATGTTTCCTTGAATGCAGAGTATGGAATAGGTGAGAGTGTTGTGCTCCCCGTTAATGGCGGTGTTGATCCAATGCTCCCGTGTGTTTCGTGGTATGTGCTTAACTCTAGTGATGTGTCTGTTTATTAACACTTGGGGTTTTGGTGTAACAACAATCGTGACTCCAACAAGTGGTATCGGAGCCAGAGGTCTCGAGTTCGAAACACACTGGGTTCACGTTTGGGGGGAGATTGTTTGCTCCCCAGTAATGGCAGTGTAGAAGGTCAACGCTCCCCGTGTGTTTCGTGGCATGCACTTAAATCTAGCGATGTGTCTCTTTACTAAAACCTGCAGGTTTTGGTGTAATGGCAATCGTGACTCCAACAAGTGGTATCAGAGCCAAAGGTCTCGAGGTCGAAACACACCTGGCTCGCGTTGAAGGGGGAGATTGTTGTGCTCCCTATTAATGGTGGTGTTGATCCAACGCTCCCGTGTGTTTTGTTAACACCCAGGTTGTTCCCTATGACTCCCAAGGGAATACGGTCGGGGTAACCACTAACCAACCTTTGGATTATAGATCCTAGCCTATCTATAATCAGAGAGGGCTCTCTCTTTAAGTTTCAGCTATGCTTTGTGAGTATTTTAGGCTAGTTTAAAGTTTCAGTTTCCTGTTTAAGACTTTGGTTGGTGAAATTTTGTTTTGAGAAGGGCATGAAGAGTGCAGAAAGATGTTAATCCATTGGGCATATGGAGTCAGAAAAGTGAGATAGTTCTGGTGCTTGTGATGGAGAAAGTTTTGCTGCAGGGCTAGATGGCTATTGTTAATATAATTTCTGATTTAGTGAGTGAAACTATGGGATATGGAGGTACCGACAGTATGATATCAATTTGAACGACAATCTCTACTTAGTAGCATAAATGAATTACCAAATAGTGACTGGTGAAATATTCAGAGCTTATTGGAGCAGTTAAGAATTCCAATTTAAACAACTGAAGTTATGAAAAAACATTTATAGTGAAGATAGATTGAGATCAGGGTGTCTCCATGGACAAATCCTGAGCTATTCTTTTTCTTTCTTTCCTAGATTCAGAACAATATGTGAGAGTCATGAGTTAAAAGAAATAACAGAAAACATTAACAGAGATAGGGAAACACTTATTATATCAAGCCATAGAACTAGAATCCTGTAGCATTCAATGGTTCCAATCACAGCATGCACCAGTAAGACTCAGTCCCTGTAAACTCCAAGCTTTATTGATAACATCATTTTGAAAGTTACAACCGAGTTCTCATTCTTTCATAAGAGAAAAACAAAAACAACAACAACAACCCCTGAAAGTTTGTGCGAGGGGGAATATATACAATAGGTTTTACAAAATATCTAAATGCTGAGTCATTTGATACATTAATTGTGCTCACCAACTTTACAAAATATCAGATACGAAAGTTATTGCTACTCTGAATGTAAGATAAATGCTCTTTAATGCTGTCAGGTCTCTTCTTGACCTTTGGAGGAGACTGAGTCGGTTGAGCGTTTCTGCTTTAAATGCTGAATGATGTGAATGATGTGTCCTTATGTTCTGTCATGCTGAAGCTGTTCTCGGCCCTGCTACCTCTAGCTGTTATTGCTGCTTTTGGTGGCCGAATCTTCCTGCTGAGGTGGCTCATTCCACCTTTTGGTCATAGTATATGCACCACACTTTCTGAATGTGATGACTTATATATTTTGATGACAAAATTTAGATGAAACCTCTTTTTTATAATAATAATTGTATCATGGAGGTCCACCATTCCTGCGTAGGCAATTGATGCCTCAAAATTGCATCCATGGTCTCATCTGTCTCTGTGTATTTGTAGAAGTTTGGAGGCACTTCAAACAGATGGCTAATCTCATTCATAATAAAAAAAAAATTCTCTACTCTGTCATAGAGACTTTGCCCAGATGTTGGCCTTGTTCCCTGTGAGCTGCTTGATCCTTGACTGATCTGATTGGTGGCAAATGTGTTCACCCTCTTTGCATAAACTTCATGTGATAGAAGTTTTCCTGCATTGTTGAGTAAGCTGGGGAGACCTCTGCCCTGTAGTGCTGCAAATTTGTCCATGAACCTGTTTATCTCTGTTTGCATATCTTGGCTTCTTCTATCCAATGTCTGTATCAGGCTTTTCAGTGTGAGGACCCTCTTAATTAGCTGGATAGTCTCCGTCATGTTGGAGATCCCAATTGCTGCCAGCTGAGGACCTGTCCGGTTATTGAGCACATTGATCATTCTGTGCAGGGAAACAATTGTAGAATTGAGGCTTCTGTGATCCATCATATTTATAAGAAGAGTTTCGGCGAAAATCACATCAAAAAGACCTTTGTCGATGCGTTTCGAACCAACTAGTGTAGTTCATCGTCAGGACAAGTTGAAGACACATATCTAGTTTAGCATGTTTAAATAGACTGACTTAGCAGAGACTCCAACGGTTATATAACAGCTAATTTGGACTCAGGTCCAAGTCAAACCTAAAATATTAAATTTAATATTCTTTTTATTTTTATTTTTTTATTTTGTTTTTATACTATTGAGATTTAATGATATATAATTCTATTTTTATAAAAATTCTAAAGGTTATCTTATAAATAAAAATGAATTGTTTAATAATATACTTTTTTGGTCAAAATTGATCATAATAATATAACTAAGTGGTAAGTATATAGTTGTAAATTATTATTTTATTATTTTCTTTACTAAATATAAATCTAAATTTATGGTAAACGAAGAGATTACTAATCCCTGTGGTTAATTTAAAAAGTTAAGTTAA
>APFE030087309.1:0-14122 GCA_000404065.3 Pinus taeda
GAAGGTAGATCTCCCAAGACAAAGAGGTCTCTCTCTCACACAAGGCAACAAACTCATAACCTTCCTTAAGCTCTAAAGCAATCCTCACACACAACACACCAAATGCCTACAAAGAGCAGCACTAATGCACTATGAATTCTTCTATGTCAAAGTCTATATGTCAAAAACTAGCTGTTCATGGCAATGGTGGAGGCTTATATAGGAGAAGGAGGCTCCATGAATAGTGAAAGGATGAGCTTACCCCCAAGAAAAGTGGGTGACCAGGCGAACAGACATGCCTTAGAAAGGATGGCGACCTTTACAAAGCTAACAACCAAGTCTGGAGTCATCTAGAAGGCTGGCTGTTAGAACAAACTCGCTCAAACAGGATCAGCGCGGGTGCAAAACTGGGCTGGCGCGCTGGAATCGCATCTCAATTACAGAAGAGGTCTGGTCAGCGCGATATAATACAAGCGGAGGGTGCGCTGTTTATGAAATTCAACCAGCACGGAAAACCCGTGTGCTTCCGCGCTGGCAGCGCACCAGTTACACCCGCCAAAGGAGAATCCAACGTCAGAACATTGGTTGTACTCCCCTTTGATTAATTATTAATGAATGACTATTGGTTATGGTTCCACTCTTATTATTGTTTATGATGATGATGAGTTATGTCCTTTCTGACTGACATATAGTTGGATATGCTGGATTTTATGCTTGTGTTTGTGTCGTTTCTTGTATGTGCAGGTGTCCATTCACGGAGATCATGAGGATTGTGATCTGTCGAAGCGAAGGAATGGGAGCACCACCTCTCCTACAAACAATAGCATTGGAATCCAGGTAGGCCTTCATTACTGGTCTATTAATTTGCAATTAGGAACTTGCGCTATAGCGTTTGATGATTGTTGCTAGACCCGGTCTGGGCTAGTATGGATCGCCTTTGTCCGCAGAGGGGATTTACCTCCTCAGCAATATAGTAAGGATTCCAACAATGTTAAGAGTATTTTTACGAGTCCGCCTTTTGGAAAGGCGATTTGATTATATCAAATATCAACACATTCTAAGATATTTAAACACATTGACAGATGCATTGGCAAATCATGTGTTAAATAGACATTTACAACATTTGTAAATTAAAAGTAATATTCATTCATACATTAATAAAGATAAAAAAATAGGTAGAAGTAGTAGTTTTTCATTAAGATAGAGTTTGTATAAAAGTGTGTGTCTACAAAATATGTCATCTAAGGACATAAGGCCTCATAGCCTTTTATTTTCCAAATATGTTGATACCAAAAATCAAAATTTGGTCCTAGAAACTAGAACAACTAAGCATGATGATATTCATGATAACAAATGATAGCACAAGCAACTCGACACAGCAAACATCTAAGGGGCCATGGAACCCCAACTACATGTCTCTGATAAGCGCGAGGAATGTCAATTGTCCCAATCTCTAAGATGTTCAAATTCAACCTCTCAAGGTTGTGTTCCATTTCTGTCAAGATATCCTATGCCTCTAGGTTTGTTGTTGCAGTTGCTATAGGTTGCTCGCCTCGTCTATCAAATCATCTCAGCCCAGCTGGTCGGGTGGGGTTCACATCTGCTCATGCATTTCGGATAATTATCCATTGAAGACAAAAAACACATAAAATTTTAAAAATTTGGAAATATGTCAAAATGAAAAATTATCACCTAGATCACCCCGTTGAGTTTTGACCAGAAGGGGGATATCAGGATCACCTTTGTAATCCATCCCAGCATATGGAAAGTCCTCAATCAGAATAGTCTGTTAGCCTAACCAGTCGAAGAAATCTGCAGTATACGTCACTACTGGTCCATCACCTCCATGGCATGCCATTAGTGCAACCCACCTCATCATGTGTATATCCCTGGGACCTCCCTCATCTGCTAGAATCTATTATGGTCAGAGAATAGGAATCATCTCTAGGGAAAAAGCAACAAGAATGGCACCATAACCGAAATTATTTAGTTCTCCATTCTTGCATCTAGTTAACTAGCCCTTCATGTTCACCACCACTGCCTCGCACTAGTTGTACACCGGGGATTCCCAACATTCCACGGTCATCTACATCTGTGCCCGTGTGGCTAAATGAAGGTCAGAACTACCACACAGTTTGCAAACAGTGAAAGTAATGATCCTCAGGGGCAAGAGCTCGATAGTCTGAATATCAATTATCCCATCCTTGGGTGGTTCACCCCTACAAAATCATCATAGATACCCATCAGTAATATCTCCTCCTATCCTTTGTCTGAATAGTGAAATATCGGCTCCCTGATGAGACAGTCCAATCAAGAAATAGATGTTATCGGCGTCAATGGTAATTCGATGATCAAAATCACAAAACAATGTTCCTGGACATTCCAGGTTCTTACCAGCCATGTCATTAGATCTACATGAGCTTTGATTTGAGGAATGAGCCTATATTTCAGGAGGCCGCAAGTCCTGAGAGTCTGCATGGTGGTCAGATCTACCAAAGCTACCAAATCATTGGCTTCATGCTCTCTTTCCCTCCACTCCATTATGAGCAATCAAATGACCTGAAATGACCATTTTAAAAGGATTAGAATAATTTTAGAAACCCATCTCATGTTTTTTTTGGCCCAAAAATTGTTTAAAAATAAACCCCCGACACCTGTGCAGCCTCTGTTTTATGGACAGGTCACAGCTGTGTGGATTTTTCCAATAAAATTCCATGCAAGCCATGATTTTCCGTATGGAAAATTTTATCGGCCTATGCAGGCCCAGTTGAAAAGAAATAGTGTAGGGCCGAGGGTGCATTTTTTAACATAGTTTTGCCCCAAAAAAATAAATGAAATCTTAAAATGAAATTTTAAATGCATGAAAAGTTAAGTTAAGGAGAGATATTCTACCTGGAAGAAGCAGTGCACAATTTCGTCCACCTGTTAGCTAGGAATTAGTCCTGGAAGTCTGGTGGTAAAAGCTCCTCTATCTGCTCTCAAATGGTAAAAATGTAAATGGTGAAATAATTTACCTTTTCCACTTTTATAAGTTTTTTGGAGCTAAAAAATATTATTTTTTATATTTAGAACCTTTTAAGAGAGAAATAAAATTTTGATCAGTTATGACGAGTTATTGAGTTTAAATGTGCAGGATAGGTTATAGAACGAGGATGAATCATTTTGACTTTTTAGCAAACTTTTATCACTTTTCATGCTCTTAAAAAATCACGAAAAGTGAAAATCAAAGAGTCCTCTTTTAAGCCCTTTTCAGAATCTTTCAAAATGAAAAGATTGTCGAGTACTTGCTTGTTCGAACTCGTAAAAGTAAATGAACAATCGTCCACTCAGTATAAGTTTACCCCTTTTAAGGACTGAGTTAGGACTATTTGCAAAAAAGGTATACATTGACCGAACATGGTCAATAGAGTTCTCTCTTGTATTATTTTATCCTTTTTCAGGCCTGAGAGACTAAAACTTACGAAAAAAACCTAATGGAGTCTACTTATGTTTTTCTTCTGACCCTCTAAAATTGAAAAACACCAAGCTTCACTTATGTTTTTTCTTCTGGGCTCATTAAAATTTTACGTAAAAGAACTGAATGAGTTTCCTTTTTGTGTCTTTTTCAAACTCTTAAAATAAGACGACATCGAGTTACTCCTTTACTGGACTCGTAAAAAACTAAACAGTATAAGACCCGTTAAGCATAACAGGACCGAACCATTCCTTCTTAGGGTTCATTAAAAATACTTCGATGGACTCATCTAAAGAATGAGCTTACAACCCAAGCATATGTTATCCTCCTCAAGCTTGTAAAAAATAGAGGTAATTACTAGTAAAGGTGGGGGAGAATCGAGAAAAGGTGTCCATTTTACATTTTCATTTTTTAAAAAGGTAGCAAGTCACTCTTGAAAACGACACTCTATCACACTCATGTCCGGGTTGGGAAATTCATTTGTCTTATAATTAATCGAGCCTCTTTTGAAAGTCTTCATGGTTTTGGGTATTATAGTTAAGTCAAATGATGCTAATTCAATTATTGTGTCGTTATGTGTTCAAAAGAAGTTCAACCTTTGTTCAAAACCCCTTTGCAAATTCTAGCCTTCAATCGCATCGACCATCCTTGAGTCAGTCCTTGCAAACTATTTTGAAAACTTGACATTGTGTTTTGTGTCGTAGGCTTTCCTACAATGGGTTGCTTCCTATCAACTTAAGCTCATTATCTAGGAAGTTGATCTAGACAATTTCAATACCTTGAAGCTTGGATGCCTTAATGGCAGGTTTCTCACTTTCGACGACGATTTCTCATCATTGGCTTTCGATCGAACGATTCCATGACTGTTCGACTTCAGATCACCTATTCACACTTCATAGATTATACAAAGTAACTTGAGAACCATTTTCATTATTGATTGTTTCTCTCGCGCTTGTTAACGGTTCACATCATTGACTAGTAATCAAGTGGTTTCTTCCATGTTTGACTTCGAAACATTCATTCACATGGTTAGATTCATACTATGAATCGAGAGATGGAGATCAAGACCCTGGATCTAGTTCCATTAATCCAGGTTGCGAGGATATTTTATATTCATGATTATGTAGACAAATGGTTGCGTCCATGATGTGTCTACCATCTATATAACTTGGTTTTTCCATGCTTTTTCATTGAGTTTGCTTTACTCTGAGAATGGAAATGCCCACCTCAAAGATGATTTTAGATATATATTTGCATTGTAATCCTTGAATGTTCCTTGCAATTTTTCGTCCATGCCTCTGATCCAATCCTTGGAATGATAAAGTGCTTCAATCTTTTAAACTTGTTTTTACAAAATTCACACTTTAGGGGGAAATCTTGTACATGTCAATTTGTCTCCATGACACTTGATCAGTTTATGGATCTTTTACCTCCGTGAACATGTTTGAGCCACCCTTAGAAGTCAAACAACCGAAAATATTTTGAAGTAGATGAGAAATTTAGGGAAAATAGTTGTCACACCTTGTAAAGTTCCACTTGCGCTGATTTTTCTAGAGTTTCCCACGCATTCACTCAAATTAACTCTAAGAACAACGTAGATTTGCACTCTATCTGCCACTATAAATTCGCATAGGTGAATTCAAGAAAGTAAAAATAAAAAGTAAATTCTTGAAACATAGTTGGTCGAATATTTCCCAAGTGAAAGCTTCCAGGGGATGACTATTTGAACTATAACCCTCAGATGATGCATCTTCATCCATTTTCTCATGGTAACGTAATCCCTCAATTAAGGAGTCTCATCCTCCTCTTTTGGATCTGAGACTTCTTCCTCTTGGCCTATAAAATGATTAAAGGGTAGAGGGATTCAGGAAGTCAAGACTCATAGAAGACAAACTTATGTTCTTAGTTTGATATTGGAAAGCTTGTCATCTAAGCAGGAGATTGAAGGCATTTGGGAGGGACCTCATGGCATCAAGGTGAAGGTTGTAAGGATCCTCTTAATATTTGATTAATACAAATGAACACTTTCTCCCATTGATTTGTCTTATTGGAAAAATGAATGGTTTACAATTGTTTATAATGTTTATTAAGGCAAATTCAATTCCTAATCTCCTTGAACATTAGGTTAAGTTGTTTGGATTATTATATCGCATGTTATTTTCATCCTTTTATGGTCGATGTTTGTAGGTCTTATCAGGCATTGAAAAGCTGCAGCAAATCACAACAAGGGATATTCATCAAGCATTTCGTCAAATAGGTAAGAGGCTCATCCATTAGCTACAATTATTATAATTCAAACAAGTTCAAGTTAGGGAAAGGGTCAATTCAATTGCCTTGCTTGTTTCTAGTTTCCGTCAAGGATCTAGGGAGATCACTCTTGTTCGCAAGAGGGATTTGTCCAGTGCAACACACGAGGCAGCAGTAGCACAAAGTGCGTTGGTCCTGAAAACTAGTGTTTCAAGTAAATTTCTCCAGAATTCTCTCAAGGCAGCTCTTCTTCTATTCTTTATGGATGTTTCTGTAGGTATTCATGATGAGTATACTTTGACAGTTTTTGTCACTTTGCGACACTTGTGATATTGACAACACAAAGTGTGACACTTGGGATATGAGACTGGGAATGTGACAAAATATTGTATAATAGATGCCCCCTAGAGCATGAAGGCAAAACAGGGAGTCATGGATGAAATGCTTTACAAGTGAATGGAAGGACTTGGAGAAACACTGTCAAGAGCCCTGCAAATCAAGCACGATACAATATACATATCAGACATCTCTGATATAGAAATTCCTAATGATACATCTTTGAATAGGCATCTAAAAATACATGAATCCACGGCATGGGCGTAGCCATCTGACTAGAAAGGATCATATGCATGGATCCATGGCATGGATGCAACCATCTGACTAAAAATGATCATGTATATAGGTCCATGGCATGGTTGTAACCATCCGTATGAAAAGGACCATGTATATAATCATGAATACTCAAAAACTCCTCGCAACCTAGATTTTGACAGATAAGATCGAGGGTCTTCATCTCTATCTCGACCAAGGTACGAATCTGACCACGTGAATAGGTGTGTTGACGTCAAACATGGTAGAAACCACATGATTACCAATCAATAATGTAAATCGTTAACAGGCACGAGAGAAACCATCAATAATGACAATGGACCTCAAGGTACATCAGCACAATCTACAAGTGTGAATAGGTGAGTTGAAGTCGAACACTTGCAGAATCATTTGATCGAAGGCCAATGATGTAAGCCTATCGTTGAACACAAAGAACTAAGCCATTGAGGCATGCAAGCTCTGAGGTACTGAAAGGATGTTTCTAAATCAAGTTCCTGGATAATGAGTTGAAGTCGACAAGAAGTGATCCATCAAAGGAGGGCCATAATGTATCCCAAATCATCGACATGAAACATAGGATATCTCAAAATGATAGCACTGATTCAGGATTGTTGCAGAGAGGGTGACATAGGTATAGGAAGTTTGACTTTGCAAACAATATTTATTTTTAACATATCGGTGATGTTAGTGCCTAAATCTACCTCGGGCTGAAGGAAGGCAGGTCTAGGGTAACATCATACCACGCTTAACCTGGTAGCTAGCTTTACCAGGTCAGGAGAGGGCTCTCTCCTTGTCAATCTCAATTAGGATATTGGAATTAGGGCTTGAGATGACTAAAATTAATGCTGATTTTAGGCTAGGTAAAGTAGATAAGGGTTTCTGGTTTGATTTTAGGTTTTGGTTGCTGGATCAAATGGAGAAGGCAGATTGGGTCTGGGAAATCAACTCAGCGATACTGTCATGTTTTGTGGGGCAAGGTAGACAAGGTTTTATGTACTAGAAATGGATTGAGATGGTAGAGTAGGACAGTTGAGGAGTTAAGGAGGGCATAAGAAACTTTGAATCCTCTTCAAACAATGAAAACATTGAAAACTAAATGCATTCCCAAGACAAAGCACTGTAAATTTAGTGTATTTTGTCTATTCACCTCGATTCATTTAGTTTAGAAGAAAGAGAGAGATGTGGATACATATAAAACATCAGAAAAATGCATTACAAAGAAGAAACAATTGATAAACTCCCTGTCACAAGAATCCCACAAAAATAGTTGTGAAACCTGGTTTTATTCCTTGCCAAACTGTTGATACAAAATGTTGAGTGAGTCCAACACTTCTGCCAAAGTCCAACCTTTACAAATGACTAATGAATTACATAATATAGGCAAGGAAACCACTCATGCTAGCTATTAGGGTCGAATCCATGAGAAGAGGAGTGGTTTCAACCATATCTAAACTAGGAACAAGAATATAGGCAATGTAACAGCTTGCCTCTAAAACCAAGGAAACCAATTCATTACAACTCAAAACCACTTGAAACTTGATGTATCTACCCTATGAGGTGATTTTCATCAACATTTACATCAAACACATCATTTACCATGCATGCACTTACCACAAAAAAAAAAAAAATCAATCATTGAAGAAACTGGGCGAAATTCTGAGTTTTAGGCAAAATTGGCAAAAATTTGCCTAATGCACAGCGCCCTGAGCCTGATGCATAGTGCTGCTTCAAGTCTGCTTTTGGAGGCCTTTCACTTCACCACATTAGGCCCAAGATAGCTTTTTGGAAAGCTCTACCTTTCTAGTTTATGGAACAGTTTAAACTTTCTAATTTGCAGTTTATTTGCCCCTTCAAAAATCATTTCTCCCAAGACTGCTTCCTGTGGGTCCAAAAAGTGGCAGTGAGGGCATTTTTTAGGTGTTTTTTGCCCTTTAAGTGACCTAGATCTTCTCCAAAATTTATGAAACTTTCTAGGTTTCATTTTTTTTTCATGGTGAATCCAAAACCACAAGCCATTTGGCAAAAAAATGATCCAATTCTCATCAACTGAAAATTCGTATGTTTTTATTTACAAAATTGCAAAATGATAAAAAGTTTCCAAAATTTCCTCAAATTTGGCAAGAGGCAACCTTATTAAGTGCTTTGCTGAGATAATGTAGCTTCAGCCAAACTTTTGAGTTTATCATGTTCTTTCTTGGCCTTCAAGGCCCTCCTTAACTTAGCTTTTAGCCTCTTTACCCTTGTTTTTCAAATCTTGTTCCGGGTTAGGTAGTGATAGGCCACATGGCGCAGCATTTTCTTCTCTTTGTTGGCTTTCTCAAGCATCTTCTCAAGGTGAATGTTCACCCTCTCCAACCATGATTCTCGATCATCCTCAATTTCTTGCTCAAGGGAGGTCATCTTGATCTTTATTTTCTTTGCCTCTTGCCTATTTTCTCTAATCATTTTCAGCTCCATAATAGATTGCTTATCTGTCAGTTGCTTGTTTTCCTGCTCAAGAAAGTTGATGATCCATTTGGCCCTCTCAAGGTTTAGTGATAAGGCTTGTATTTCAGCCTCCTTCTCTTTGATAATCATGTCCTAGAGTCTTGAGCTTTGAGAGCCCAAATCAATGACATCCTCCTCAATCAAAACAAAATCCCCATCTTGCCCTTCAGTAGGGCCCTCCTCATGTATCTTTTTCTTTCCTTTATCTCTGCCCTATACCTGTTTAGCTGGAGAAGAAGGCAAAGCCCCTTCCACCCATGGTGGAGATAGCATTTGCCTGTGGTCCGGTGAAGAAAACGAGACCCCTTCCACCCCTGGTGGAGATAGTACTCGCCTGGTAGCAGCGAAAAGCCTCCTTATGCCTCTCTCATAGGTGACAAACACAAGAACAGGAACATCCTATCTTTTACTTTCAGGCTCCTTTTGTTCCTCAGAAGGTTCACCTTCCTCTTAAGGATCTGAAAATATTTGAGACCCTTTAAGCACTCATGGGCAATGAAAGTTTCCCATGACACTCCCAACTGAGTGAGCTGATGGAAAACAACAATTTTGATGACAGAAAAATGATAAATACTATTGAGCTGTTGTGGATATGGTTTTATTTTTGCAATCACTGTCATCCTCTCTATGTTTTTGCATATGAAATAAGGGATGCTCATCATTCTGACCCTAATGAAGTGCATAAGCAATCTGATGTGGTAGGCATAAAGTCTAGAGAACCTACCCTCACATGTAAAGTATTTGATGATAAGTTTCATGAGTGGAACATACCGGTCCTCCAAGAGTTTGAAAGGAAACACCCTGCTAAGTTTACCATGGTACTTGGCCTTGATATAAGGCTCATAATGTTGCTTACTAATATCTGGAATTCTTGTGGCCTCTGCAATGATAGTTGGCGAAAGAGTGAAGTTGACCCCAACAAGATGCACCATATTTTTATCCATGTTTATCACAAACTACCTTGCTAACTCATGGTGATATTTGACCCTCTCAACCATTTCACAAAACTCAAAACATGACAGATATCTGAAACATGTGGTGGCTAGTGGGCAAGCAGGGAGTTTACTCATACTGGTAGGTTCCTCCCTAATGATTTTTCCACCTTTGTGAGGCTTCCTAGACTGCACATTTCTTTCCCTTGAGCTATCACTAAGTGTGTCCTCTTCAAAATCTGATTCACTGCTTCTTTCCATTCTTGTCTTAATGATGTAATGTGATGATGATATGGTGAAAACTGATAATGGGTGGGGACAAAGAAGATGAGTATGAAGAGATTTTGCAAATGGAATAATAGTAATGAAGTGGAGTAGGGGAATGAAGGGAAAGATTTGGGAAACTAGGGTTTTGACTTATGAGGGACTTAGGGTTTAATAAAGGGGATTAGTTTCTCAGGGGAATAGGGAAAGGGAAAATGAAATAGTGGAATGAAGTTTGGGAAAAGGGACAAAGGATGTTGGTTTTGCAATGAGGTGAAAAAGAGAATGGAGGCAAACTAGGGTTTTGACTTTAGGAAGCAAAACTCATGAACAAAACATGGAAAAGACTTATTTCAGCTTAGGATAGATACACATTTACTTGTAGGAGGTAAATGCAACATTTGAGAGAATTTGGGATGAATTTGAGTGAGTTTGGAGCCTCCATGGCCAATGCACAGTGCATTGGGCCCAATGCGTAGCGCCTGCCTGATGCGTAGTGCCTGTGTAATTTTACACAAAGAAAAATTGTATGATGTGCAACGCCAGTCAAATTGCTGCAAAATCCAGGTTTTCTTCCTCTTTTGTCAATTTCCCTTCAAAATGCGATTTTGTCTCTCCACTTGACTTTTTGCACAATTAAATGAGTAGCTAGCATGAATTGGCTTTATATATGATGCATTTTAATTCTTCTTCATTGCAAACCCACTTTTATAAAGTCTTAGTCACTTTTTCAAAAACTCTGTTTTTCAATTTGAAGTTTGACTTTTTCTTGGCACTTTGATGGACTGATGTCTTGGTGTTTTTGCTTTTTGCAGTGGCAGGAATTGGCAAGGTGACCAGGAACAGCTGCTGAGCTTATTACATATAGAAACACTTAAATTACATGAATTTTTTTACAAAAGATGGAAAAACTTTGTTTTCACCTCAAAACAGAGTTTTGAGGTAAAAAAGATTTATTGAGCATATCAAAAGTAAATTTATGATTTTATGAACCTATTTATCCTCCTCATGTGCCTGCTGACCTTTTTATTCAATTTTGGATGATCATGATGACAAACCCTAAGATCTAGTGAAACTAAACCCTAAAACTGAATGAAATGAATTGAAATTACTATAAATGACTAAAAAGAGGTTTTGAAAAAGCCAGCAGGTATATGACATGAGAGAAACTGAAATGAAACCACTACCATCAGTTGATCCATGACCTAATGGAATGCAGCTGATCAAATGAGACACCTAATATGCGTGAAAAAGAGCAATTTGATCACTGATAGAAGTGTGAAGACACTGACACTAACAGGTGACACAATTCCAAAGTTTGGCAGCATTTGACTCAAAATGGGATCAAAGGCCATGATGACAATAGGGTTGATCGAATCAGAGGAAAATGGATTTCCTAAACCCAGGAAAGAAAGTGGCAAAGAGAGGATATCCCAAACCCGACACGAGATACAAATGAGTGTCATGTTCAAGAGCGACTTGCTGCCTTTAATACAAGAGATGTTCACTTTCATTTTCCCCCCACTATTGCTAGCGAGTACCTCTTTAGTTTTACACAAGCTTGAAGAGGATACCATATGATTGTCGTATAAGTTCATCCTTCGGATGAATCCATCCTAGTAATTTTAACGAGCGCTAGGAAGGGGTAACTCGATCTCGTCATGGTGACAAGTCCTGCGTCGTTTAATTATTATGAGTCTGACAGAGGGGTAACTCGATATATTTTTCATGTTTAGAGAGTTTGAAAAAGAGGTGAAAAAAACTCCAAAGTTCCCTTTTCGTAGATAGTCTCTCGAATCCGAAAAGGTAGAAAACAATATTCAAGAGAACCTCTTATCCAGGTTTGACTAAGGTATTCCTTTTTTGTAGCTAGTCCATATCAGCCTAGAAAATGGTTAAAATTATACTAAGTAGGTGCCTTTTCATTTACTTTTACGAGTTCGAAAAGACAAGTGCTCAGAAATCTTTTCATATTTTTGGAGTTTGAAAAGATTTGAAAGAGGACTCCACCTCGAGGAATGAGTGGTATGAAAGGATAGCAACTAGTTCCGATCATGATGGAACTGCTCAAAACACGTAAGGGTCAAGAGGCTACCTAATAAGACCACTCATTGCCGATTTTCCTCGGGCAAAGGTAAAACAAACAAGTGAAAGTGTATGATTGGCCAAAGAGATGGTGACAATGGAATGAAAAAACCAAGGCTCATCTTGCAAAACAAGTTGATAAATATGCAATCACAAGAGGTAAATTGGGATGGTTTCATTTTTACACAAGCTTGAAACATGGGAAACTATGCTTGAGTATACTTGAAGATGGTTTCATTTTTTCACAATCTTGAAACATGATAAAAAACTATGCTTTAATTTGGTTTCATTTTTACACAAGCTTGGAACAAAGATAAACTATGCTTGAGTTTGGTTTCATTTTTACACAAGCTTGAAAAAAAGATAATCTATGCTTGAGATAAGTTTGGATGCCCCTAGCATAATGACTTAATTCGAGCAACATGCCCCACAAGCTTCATTTAATTCACCTAAGTATACTACTGGATACTAACAAGTGGATGGAATGAAGGTTCACTTATGAGATCAAGTGAAAGACTAGATTGGGATGTTACGAGATCTAACCAAAGACTCAAATTGCAAGGGGGGGTTTGTTTCATTTTTTAATGAGTTTGACACACGAAAAGAACTATTCTCATGACACCTTGTTTCATTGTTTAACGAGCTTGACACAACTAAAGGAACTCTGCTCTAGAGACCTATTTCATTTTTAACGAGGTTGACATAGTAATAAAACTATCCTCATGCAGACGTATTTCATCTTTTAAAGAGATTGACATAGTAAAAGAACTATCCTCATGATAACCTATTTCATTTTTTAATGAGGTTGACATGGTAAAAGAACTATCCTCATGGGAACCTATTTCATTTTTTAACGAGGTTGAAATGGTAAAAGAATTATCGTCATGGGATCCTATTTCATTTTTTAACGAGGTTTATATGGTAGAAGAACTATCCTCATGGAAGCCTATTTCATTTTTTGACAAGGTTGACATGGTAAAAGAACTATCGTCATGACCTTGATCACGAACTATAAGAGACCATGGCTTGTAAGAGGTTATCATCAGATGGCATAACAATGCTATGGAAGGGATATCTGTCAAGGGATCTAATGGAAAGATCTGGTTCCAATGTCCCCAGTACATGATGCACTATATCATTGACTAGATCATCAAATGACGTAGGCATGGAACAGGTGGCCACATAATTAACCTATGGCGAGGAAGATACCACTTGTGTGTAAGGAACATTTAGGGAAGATGGTTGATCAGGAGTCAAATTAGGACCAACAAACGAAAGTTGATCAATGGCCACAATTCTTCCTTCGTGTGGGAAACATATAAAATGAAAGAGACAAGAAACAAGAGATTCCACGACATAAAAATAGTCACAACTAAGGATTAAATTAAAATCCAAAGGACCTTAGACAATTGTCACATCAAGATAGATGATTTTTCCTCCCAAAGGTGATAAGCAACTTCGGAAGGTGTTGTACATGTAACAACGCGCCCCACCCCCCATTTATATATAGTAATAGCTAATATTAGACATACATATGGGGACCCTTTTCAATTTTTAATCTTTGAAAAATAAATCCTAACTCTAAGAAATTGCCTTGAAAACTCTTAGAAAACAACCCAAGTTTAGGAGCCTTATCGCAAATCGCATTTCACATTTTTTCATGTAAACACCTTTAAGTAAATCCTGAATTGTGATATGCAATCAAACCTCTCGCTATGATATTCCGATCAAAACACCTTGAGAATTTGCAATCACAATTCGCAGAAGTCGCAAATAAATAAGCCATGCCATTGTGTCATCCTTTAACGATTTGCGAAATGCGATATTGTGATATTCACAATCGCATTTCATATTATAAATAGGCAACACTCTATTACATCATTTAAAAGTTGCGATGCACGAATAAAGCACCAAGCATGGGAAGTAATTGTGTTAATGAATAGTTTGACACTGTAATTAATGTTTAGAAGCCCAAGGAGAAGTAATGATATTTTGTAGGAATTTACAGGGTAAGTTCCTCAGACAGAACACCAAAAGGACACCGCTCACAAACAGATCACAGATC
>APFE030087312.1:0-19761 GCA_000404065.3 Pinus taeda
GTACTTGTGCGCTCTGTAAGCCAAAGGATGGGTGCGTACCCCTGTAAAGGTCAAAAGGCGTGAGTTTCATCTTTAAAAAGTTACTTGTGGTCACTTCTAGAGGCTTCTAGAAGAGTGTTTGACGTGTATTGAGCGCCTCCAGATGGTTCATGCATCCCTATGATAGAGGAACTTATCCCATCAAGAGAGGAGCTACCCCATCCAAAACAGGGAGTATCCCATTGATGTTGGAACTGAATAACTTCCTCTAGAATACTATAAATACAGGCCTTGGGCCAAAGGAGGGGAGGTTGAAAGCTGAACATTCTAAAGGGTAAATGCTGCTGGAATTAGGACTTCCATTGTTGACTTGTGAGGAGAGATCACTATCTTTCCTTGTTGCCATATTGGGAGTGGGTGAGCTTGTCAAAGTAGAGGAAATCTCTTGTTGGACCCTGGGAGGAGCTTGCACAACACCAAGGCTCAGGTTGTAATGGTTCCTTTTTTGTTTCTTTAATACAAGTAAGTCCATTCTTCTCAATGATTTGTTGTTAATGAATTATTTCATGTACTCCTTGGTCTATGTGATGAATATGCTTTGTTTTATGATGAATATTCAGGTGTTATGTAATCGTTTGCTTTGTTAGTGTATGCGGGTCTTAAAGTGAAGGAGGAGCTCATCTGGATCAGCAAGGCTGGACTGCTACAACAAGCGTTGGACCTAAGGTAAGATCGGAAAACACTTGATCTCTCATAGAATAATGTGTGTTTAGAGAAGGATTGTTCTTGTTTGGTTTGTTTGTCACTAGAGAGTCTTAGACTCCTAGGGAGGTTAGGTTTGTCCGCAAACATAACTCTTTCCGCATGACAGGTCACATAATCGATGCCCCATTTGGCAAAGGGGCCAACGGTTACAACGGGGTGCAGCGGAGCAGGGGGTGCACGCATCTTCTGTTGGTAAATCTGGCACTCATGACAGGAACGGATAGCAAGAATGCAATCCTTGAAAATGGAGGGCCAGAAATAGCCAGCACGGAGGATTTTCTGTGCAGTGGCATATCCAGACATGTGACCACCACAAGCACCAAAGTGGCAGTCATTCAAAACTCTCTCTGCTTCTTCGAAGGTCAAGCATCAGCGAAGAACAGAATCAACACTGAGACGGTACAGGGTGTCCCCAACGATGTGATATGGTTGGGCTTGATGTCGAATCCGTCGACGAGCATCCTTATAGGTCTCGGGACGGAAAGAGGATGTCTGGAAGTAGACAATAATGTCCCTGTACCAAGGATCGAGGGTGCTGATAAGGAAGAGAGTTTCGTCTGGAATGGAATCCTCTATCTGAGAGGAGGCAGTAGAGGATGGCAAAGAACACAATAGCTCGACGAAGACAAGTGATTTCTTAGACTTGGCAGCAATAAATTCCAAGTCAAACTCTTGGAGGATGACTATCCACTTCGAGTATTTGCCCCCCAGCAATTGTTGTGACAGAATATAAGTCATGGGGTTGCAATCAGAGATCACCGTCGTAGTACACAACAAGATGTAGTGACGGAATTGTTGAACAGCACAAACAGTAGCGAGGGCCAACTTCTTGACATAAGCATATCGCGTTTCTGTATCTAACAAGTTGCGACTAAGGTAGTAAATAACATGTTCAATGCCATCGTCGTCATCTTGAACCAGAACCATACCGATGGTGGTATCAGTAGCGGCCAGGTATAACGTATAATCACGATGATAATTTGGAAGCTGCAACAAAGGGGCGGAAACTAGAAGAGTTTTGAGACGTGCAAAATACTCCTCAGCTATGGCATCCCATCGAAATGGGGTGTCACGCTT
Organism: Pinus taeda; assembly: GCA_000404065.3. Lineage (NCBI taxonomy): Eukaryota > Viridiplantae > Streptophyta > Pinopsida > Pinales > Pinaceae > Pinus > Pinus taeda. The sequence goes on from APFE030087312.1 coordinate 1,822, forward strand.
AAGTAACCATGTGAAACCCTTTTCCACTTCGGCATAGTTCGGGATAAATCGTCGTAAGAAATTAGCTTCACCCTGCAGACTCTGCAATTGCCGCAAAGAAGCAGGGGGAGGAAGATTCAAAATGGCCTTGACTTTAAGGGGATCCAAGCGGATGCCCTCTCAGGAGATGATAAACTCGAGAAGTCGGCCAGATTTGATGTAGAAGACACATTTATTCGGGTTTAGTCAGATATTGTAGTGTCGACAGCAAAGAAAAATCTCGCGAAGATGTGACGGGTGGTCTGAGTGCTTAGCTGAATGAGCGGGAAGGTCATCCAGATAAGGCTGTACGATGTATCGGATATCGTGAAAGGCGTAAGACATCGCACGTTGGAAGGTGGCGCCGACATTCTTAAGACCAAAGGGGAGCTTTTTGTAAGTGAAAGTACCCCACAGACAGATAAAGGCCGTCTTGTGTTGATCAACGGGCGCAATATTAATCTGATTGTAACCAGAGAAGCCGTCCATAAACGAATATATTTCACTTCCCACACACTCATCAATGAGTTGGTCAATGATAGGTGTGGGGTAGTTATCTTTCCGGCAGGTTCGATTAATGTCGCGACAATCAACACGGACGCGAATAGTACCCTGCTTTTTATCCACAGGGACAATGTTCGAGACCCAATCCATCAGTGGGATAGGATAAATAAAACGAGCTTTAAGAAGTTTTTCAACTTCCTCTTTGATGGCTGCAGCCTTACGGGGGTGCACAGGACGCAAACGCTGACGAACAGGTTTGGCACCTAGATACGTAGGTATCTTGTGCACTACAATGGTTGGATCGATGCCGGACATCTCTTCATAGGACCACACAAAAACATCATGGAACTCGTGAAAAAGTGTGATATATATTTGAATCTCCTCAGGAGTGCAAGTGGCTCCTATATAGATATTTTCGACAATCCCTGGTTTGACAGAGATGTCGATGGGTTGGGTCTGCGTAATGTTCCCTAAATTTCCTTCAGACGATGTTTGATAGATCTGGATGGGCGTCTGAAGAGGCTATGAAGGGAGACACGGAGCGAACTGCTCGAGACAAGCCAACGTTTCCCGAAGGGTAGGGAGAAACGAGGAACAGTGGTGAAGATGGGACTACGGAGGTTCCTCGAGAGACATGGTCTCTATAATGGCTTCGTCGGAAGGAAATATTTCCTTTATCGGATCCGAGGAGGCCCATTCTCCAAACCAGGGGGAAAAGTCATATGAGTCAAGAGCTCCACTTGAAGCAGTGGGTTCAGAAGGAGGGGCTGATGCAGCAGCGATTTCGATGTAGTTGAGCTTGGCGCGACTCAACGGCATCTCCTCGCCCCATGATTCTATCTGGTCGATGGGGGGGAGGACCTAGGGATCAGAACGAACCGAAATCATACTGATAGAGGTGAGGTTGGGAGGTGGGAGGGAGAAAACACCCATGAGGGTGGGATCTTTGAAGAGCCCGGCTCCCACACTATCAAAAGGAATAGAGGTATGTTCAACGAAAGGTACATTTCCTTCAGAAGAGGAAGCGAAGAAGGAGAGATGGTCTACCGTGACAATTTTCCCTTGGTGAGGGAAACGGATGACACGGAAGAGGGATGAAGCCACGACACACATGGCATACGTCCAACTCCGGCCCAGAAGGAGGTTGTAGGTGAGATTCGCGTCAACGACCTCAACTTCTACTTCAATGGTTTTTCCTTCTAAAGTGATTGGAAATCGTTGAAGAATACCATAGGGATGAGATTATCTCCCATCGAAAGCTTCCAAAGTCATAGGAGACTGGCTCAGAGTCGGAGACCCGATCGGTTTCCAACAAGAAATAGACATAATACAAGTCGATGCGCCCTCATCAATAACTGTACGATGAATTTTTTTTGAATTGATGATGACTTGGATAAGAAAAGCGATTTGATGAGGCAGTCTTGGGACATCGCTCTTGAGATCAAAGGTAATCAGATCCGAATCTGTCGGGTCGATGCCACCGATGGCCGATAGTAGGGACTTCCTCTAAGGGGGGTAGCTCTGGAGAACTTCTAAGGCAGACATAGCTGACAGAGCTTGTGCTAAGTCCTCAACTATGCTATAGTGCTGGGTAGCACGAGCATTCGGGTTGTAAGATGATCTCCTGAGTACTCCTTTAGGAGGGGGTCGGATGGTCGTCTCAGTACTTGGTCTCTTAATATGGAGTGGACCAGAGCTGGACGAAGGGGCACTTGAGGGAACCTCGGGCTCCTTCCCGGCGGATGACGGATACTCCTTTGCTCGAGTCGTTACATGAACAGGAATAGATCCAGCCATGAAGACTTGGGAACCAAAGGGAGAAGAAGATGGATCAGCCACCATTTGAGTTTGTTGAGAGGGGAAAGGTTCTTTAAGAACTGCAGGAACACCAAGAGCGCCTTTCAACAAATGACTAACTTTGGATCGCCTTGGGCAGTCCTTAGTGTAGTGATCCTCCTCACAATTGAGACAAGGATATTTGGGTTTGCGCTTAGCTCCTTCCTCGGGTGGGGGTTTTGAGGACTCTTGTTTAGGTTGTTCAGACTTATTTTTCCCTTTCCCCTTTTCCTTTCCTTTCGAGGCCTTACTCGCCGTGGTGGACTGGACGGCGTTGACCTCGGAAGTATTTCCAGAATTTGAACCACCCTGAGAAGTGTTTTGGTTAGAAGCATCTGACTTTTGCTTCCCAGGGTTTGAAGATGATTTTTTGGAGGCCGGATTCACAGAGCCAATAACTCCATCGACAGATGGCTTCGGTAGAGCCTTGGATGTACCGGGTCTCGGGGCATCAGGAAAATACTCATACAAAGTACTTGACTGAGAGTAAACTAAGTCAAGGTACTGAGCACGCGCGATCGCTTGCTCTTTAGTCACGCAGGCTCCCATAGCAATGTCCCGTGCAATCTTAGGGACAAAGGAAGTCGTGAACCAATAGGTGAGGAGTTGATCAGGAATCCAAAACTTGATCAACCGGTGACGCCTTCTCCATTCATGTATATGATCAGAGATGTGCGTAGCTGTATCCTGCTTAAGAGATGTCAGGAGATGAGTCCCTGTCTTGTACCGAATGGGTAACTGAAAGTGAGTAAGTAATGCCATAGCCAATGAATTAAAGTCTTGAAAAGACGTGCGGGACAATTCAATATACCATTTAGCGGCAGAGCCGGTGAGAGTCCTTTGGAAGAGGCGAAGTCGAATTGAATCATCAAGCCATGAATTAGACGAACACCATAGGTGATATGTCATTACATGGGCTTGAGGATCCTCTCTGGCTTTTCCGTCGAATTTGGGACAGTCGCCGGGTATTTTAGTTGGAACTGGTGGCCATTGTGGATTATGCAAAATGGGATCATTTGTTAATTTTGACACATCGGGCAGTTCCAACGTCGCTAGAAATGGTAGCTGCTGGTTGAAGGACATCTGCGGATATGAGGTAGGGCCAGAATTCGATCCAGTTGCTGGTTGCCCCCACTGACCTTGCCCAGACGGACCAGGTCCAAAAGGACCCTATCCATAGGAACTTTGTCCATAAGGGTTATATCTAGAACCGGATGGTTGATACTGGTTCTACCCCCCAGCTCCCCATTGGTTACCATACTGCCTTGCAGGTTGCTGATAATTTTGATAGGGGTTGACCTGCAGTTGTTGGTAATTTTGATACGGGGTATATTGATTTTTCCCCTAGGGTTGCTGGTATCCATATGGTTGCTGGGCTCCATATTGAGCCTGGGAACTAGGCAGCATCTGATAGGAAGGTTGGGATTGGTACCCACCTTGTGACTGGAGACCAACTTGATTCTGGGGTTGGTAACCGGGTTGAGCCTAAGAAACAGGAACCATCTGCATTCCCAGTTGAGCCCCCCCAGAAAGATATCCTTGCGAAGAGTGAGGTTGGGCCATCTGGCCGGAAGGTTGTCCTGGTTGGATCTGAGACGGACCTACTTGCCCAGAAGGTTGAGCTTGCTGGGCGTTGGGCCGTCCTTGCGCAACCGAAGGTTGTCCTTGTAGACCGGATGGTTGACTAGGCTGAGCAGTGGGCTGGCCTTGCTGTGCGTAAGGCTAGCCACCCTGCCCAGAAGGGTAACCTTGTTGGTTTCCGGGTTGTCCTTGCTGACCGTAAGGTTGTCCCGGGTTCCCATAGGGTTGACCCGAAGGGTATCCCTGCTAGGGCCCAGGTTGTCCTTTTTGAGCATAGGGTTGTCCCGGGTTTCCAGAAGGTTGCCCAAGATATGTATAAGACAGACCACCAGAGGCTAAAGGTTGTCCCTGATAGGGTTGTCCTTGCGAGCCTCTAGGTTGACCTGGATAGGTCTGGCCATAATACTGCTGCCCATGATTAGGCTGCAAGTAGGATGGTTGACCCTGATAGGGTGGTCCTTGGGATGGCTACCCTTGACCTGGACGGAATTGGCCACCACCATAACCGGTGGTACCCCAAGCCACATTCAACGGAACTGTACCCTCAACAACGGGCTCAGTTGGCAAGGAGGTATACAAATAATGATTGACAGGATCATAGTAGGGGCCTTGCCCGCCTGGGTTTTGGACAACATGAGAGTACTGGGAATATGCCCCCCTATCGAAATGGCATCAAAAAAAGGCGGGGCACCACTTGCGGGATGGACAACTCTAGCAGTATGTGCCAATGGACCACTACGTGCTGGGCCTCGGGATGGGCCAGCAACGGTAGTTATGACGGAAGATGTCATAACGACACTAGCAACTGGAGTTGATGATGTGACACAAACGGTCAGATTGGTTGGAACTGATGTGACAGCAGTATGGTGAACCTAGGAAACGAAAGGTCTCGTAGTGGGAACAATGTTATTATCCCACATAGAAGAGGAACTCGCAGAGCCCATAGCATCCCTTAGAGATCTAAACCACGCCGGCACTGTGATACCGAGAGGTGTAACAATGTAGGGTGTAGAGATAACCGGGGATGTAGCTGGGATGGGAGTATCAATACTCGATATAACGGGCGTTCCACTCGATACGGGAGATGTATCCTCCATGTCTGAAGAAGCCATCGGGGATGAAACACCAACAGGAGTAGTGGGAAAATCCTCTTCAGAAGGCTCCCAAACAGGGTTCCAAAATAAGTCGTAAATCTCGTCCTCTGGAGCATGAGAGTTCAACGGTTGGACACTCAGAACAATAGGTAAAGTGTCGCCACAAACCGGTGTCTCAGGGGCAGCAGAAGAAGGAGACCCTTGGTGACTTGGGACGGGAGACGGGATCAATGGATCCGCCAGGATGATAAAGCAAAAATCCTAGACAAGCTGACGATAAAAGAACCTACTCAAAACTAAACGCAAACAAGATCTAACAAGGTAAATGTAATCGTGGCCGAATAAATTTTTAAGACATTAGGACACAAGTTGACCTTTTCATGTTTTAAGAGTCGATAATAGGACAAAAGATTACTCTAGTCGCCTTCGAATGTTTAATGAGCCCGAAGTGACAAATGCTCAATAGAGCCTTTTCTTTTAAGGAGTCCGAAAAGGATCAAAAAGTGACTACTCTAGAGAAACTAGGCAAGGGGTTTACCAGACAATCCGTAAAACTGCTTTACACCTTGGCAATCATATGAAAAACCAAGGACTTTCCGTACTGCAGTCAATCTCCCGAATGCTGTGTTCGGTGCGTTATGGCTTGTAAGGCGGCAGACACGGCTTCCTATGGATCAAGGATGATAACCTAGTGGAGTCTCCCCATATATACACGACGGTACGTGGGAGCACAAGTCCGTACTAGATCACAGTTGAATCACACAAGGAGGAATCACCCAACCTTAATGCGAGAACAAAAGTGACTAGGTTTAACGATGCAGGAGGACGTCTCTAGCCTAGACCTCTAGAATGTGAGCGTTATGTTCCAATGCATTTTTAAGTTTATTCGGTTTATTTTATGGTTGATCTTCAGTTAAGCCTCAATTTCAGGTCATATCGTATGTAATCTTTCACAATTACCTAGATGCAAGCTATATGCCAAAGAACACCATTTCGTTCGATGAATACTAACTACGAGAGAGTTAAGAGTTTTCAATCAAACAAAATGAGCACAATCAATGAAAAAACCTAATGGAGCTAATGGGAAACAAATAAAACTTTTTCTTTCAAGAATACAAATCAATGAAAAGTTCTATTCCATTAACTATTGAATGCAAAAGAGATTTGTTCGATTTCTTTTTCAAAGGCATAAGGCACTAGAATGAATTTTGAAAGACAATAACACTGATTAAAAGAGATAAACTCACTCGATGAGAACACAATGAAATTCCCAAGACACCAAAATAGTTCTCCAAACCAAAAGAAAACAGGGGCTTGTACGAGCTATGTGATCCAAGCTCAAACAAAGCTAGAATGAAATCCAAGAAAGAAAGAAGCAAGTCACTCGGAAATCAACCAAAAACACTTCAACAATCACTGAACAAGTGCAAAAATCAATCGCAAAATTGACTCGACAATCAGGAAACCCAAGACTCCTACGGAAGGCTCGACACACACGGCCACTAGATGCCCTAGGGCTAGGGTGTGAAATCGGTAGAAAGAAGCAAACACCTGAAGGATGGACGTTAAGAACCAGTCAAACAAGGGTCAAACACACTCTAGCAATTGAAAAAGATGTGGTAAGATACAAATCCAAGCTCAGAAGGCAGGCAAACAAGTGAACTGAAAAGGTTAACAGGCTTGGTGCAACTGTCAGGCTGTAACTCGCGCTATAAAGGGATTGGCACGGGTTGTCAGTTAGCAAAAATTGCCACTAGTGCGACTGTCAGAGGAAAAACCATGCTAATAAAGTTTGCCAAGTCAAAAAGAAAAACAAGCGGTCCAAAGCTTCTTCTTACGGTATCTAGGCAAGCCAGGAAGCAAGAGGTAGCAAGAATTTCAATCCAAAAAGCTATCCGAGAAAGCAAACAAGAGAAAACCAGAGAGGCAAGACCAACTCCAAATTGTTTAGTCCGTAAACCAAACCGGAGATTGACTGAAGCGGCTTTGATCTACTTCACTAATGCAAAGCAATAGTGTTTCGAAGGCTATCTGGCCGTGCTTCAGACTCCGTATAAAGTTTACAAATCAAACAACAAGCTAAACTCCCCAGCGGAGTCGCCAAATTGTTGGAGAGGTAAATCCCCTCTACGGATAGAGGCAATCGCTACTAGCCCATAACGGGTCTAGCAACAATCAAACAATGCTACCATGCAAGTCCCTAATTGCAAATAAAAGTTAGGTGATGAAGACCTACTTGGATTCCAACGCTTTTGTTTGTAGAAGAGACGTCGTCCATGCTCCTTTGCTTTGGCCGGTCATAGTCCTCCACGATCTCCGTGAATGGACACCTGCACACAAAGAGAACAACACAAACACAAGTGTGAAATCTAATAAATGCAATTATACATTAATTAGGAAGGATATAACTCAACAATAATCATTACAAAGACCATGAGAGTGGGACCATAATGATAGTCATCTATTATTAATAATCAACAAAGGAGAATACAACCAGCGTCCTGACGTCAAGTCCTCCTTTGGCTGGGTGCTCAGCTACACAAGTCTTGCAAAGCTTGAAGGGATGGGGAACAAGCCTCTCTCTCTTTGGTGACAAGATCTCCTCACTTAGGTTAAGCCTTATGGACACAAAGAAGGCTCTTGCAACTCTAATCTCTTGATATCTTCGTTTCAGCACCAGTATTACTACCACTACCACTAGCTTGCTCAAGGCATGGAGACAAGCTTTTATAGATGAAAGAGGAAGAGATAAGATCAATCACAAAAATCATGGATTTGGCTTCATCACTTGGAAACTTCCATGGAAGGGTGGCAAACTACTTCCCATTCAAGGATATCCGAAACCAAACCATCCTCACTTAACATAGATTCAGTTGGTGAATGAGTTGGAGAGAACTTTCAGAGGTTGACTGGTTAAAAAATTTGCCCAAACAGGTTGGCGCGATTGTGAATCTGGGACAGAGCGCTAATAGCGCACCCCTTTCGGAGGATTTTCCCATTGGCGCGGGAATAACACAGTGAACCCACACTAATGTAAAAAGGGCTATTTTTATGGGCAAGCTGCAGGAGATGTCTTCAGGGCATGTGAAGCTCATATTCTGAGGGGAATGATGCAAGTGGTTTCAAATCTTGTCACTTCTCACAAGTCCCGGAATGCGTCCTCCAAGGTGCAGGAGAGGGGTAACAGGGACGGTGACAAATGGTGACAAATTACTATGTAACAGTGTGGATGAATGCACTACTCAATTGTATGAATATTGAACATAAGGAAGCTACTCATCCCACAACTTGGGATGCTTGCCACAATAGCCTCGGAGTAAGTGTATCACTGTGCGGTTTACAAACTTTGTTTGTCCATTGGTCTACAGATGAGATGTCGTGCTCCTCTTCAAGTTGATGTCCATGATTCTCCACAAACTCATCTAAAACTCTCCAAGAAAGCGAGAGTCTCGATTAGACACAATGGATGTAGGCAACCTAAATTGGACCCATACAACTTGGAAGAAGAGATGAGCAGTCTGCTCTGTAGTGAACTTCTTTTTACAAGGAATTAATACACACATTTTTCTAAATCGATGCAAAAGGAGATACAAATAGTCATGACCTATCTTAGACAAAGGAAAACCACCTACAAAATCCATTGACATACTTTCCCATGGACGATTTAGCATAGGGAGTGGTGTGTAGAGCCCTAATTTTCTATTAGTGTACTTGCTAACTGAACACAACACATATCCCTTTACATATCAAGTCACAACATTTTTCATGTGAGGTCAATAACACAACCTCTACAAATGACACAAATTTTCCCCTACACCAAAATGACCTAACACAAGAGATGTATGTGGCTCTCTGATTACATATATTCATTCATTGGTGCAGATCCAAAGTTTTCCAAGGTGATATAACAACTTTCCCTGCAAATCTTAATTATCCACCTACAATACATGAGTCAAATCTTAATTATCCACCTACAATCCATGAGTCAAATTTGCATAAATATCGTTAAAATCATCATCATCGACATATTTCTTAGCATAACTTTTAAAATATAAAGAGGCATTGTGCAAAACTATAGATGTAGAAATAGGAGGGCAAGAAAGCATATCTGTGACTTTATTGCTGGTGCCCTTCTTGTACTTTATTACCAAGTGAAACTGATGAAGTTATCCCATCCATTCGAAATGACATGCCTCTTGAAACTTGGTCTGCGACTAAAGGTACTGTAAGGGATGGTGATCTGTGTGAATGATAGTCTCCTTGTTGATAAAATAGTGTTTCCACTTCTTCATGCTTTGGAACAAGGCATACAATGCTTTGTTATATGTGGGATAGTTCACAACAATCTGGGAGAATTTCTTCGAATGGTAACATATAGGTTTTCTCTCCTGCATAAAAAATACTCCCATGGCATATCCACTAACATTGGTCTCAATCTCGAAAGGTAGTTGGAGGTCTTGTAAGGCCAAAACTGGTGCGGTGCTGATCTTATCTCTTAGTGCATCAAAGACTCTCTGCTACTTTCCTCCCCATTGAAAGGTGTGCTTCACACTCGTTAATGCATGTAATGGGGATTCAATGAGGGAGAAGTTGGAAATGAATATTCTCCAGTATTTTAGTGCACCCAAAAATTTATGAACCTCTATGACATTGGTGGGTTTAGGCCACTTTATAATCACATCAATTTTAGAAGGATCTACTTTCAATTGTCCACCATTGACAATGTGACCCAAGTAAACCAAAGAGGTCTTCCCAAACTCATATTTAGTCATTTTGACATACAATTTTTATTTTTGAAAAACATCAAGAACATTCTTAACATGACACACCTGATCATCCCTTGTCCTACTGTAAACAAGAATTTCATCAAGATACACAAGTACAAAATCATCAAGAAAAGGTCTGAAAATATCATTCAACACCCTCATGAATGTGATCGGAGGATTCCACAATTCAAATGATATCACTAATCTTTCAAACAATCCCTGTTTCATCTTGAATGTAGTGTTCCATAAATCTTGTTCTGTAATCCTGACTTGATGATAACCACTACACAAGTCTAATTTCCATGCACATTCTCCATGTGCCATTATTTTTCAGCACCAACAAGATTAGTAAGCCACATGAAGAAGAACTCACACTTATGACCCCTTCGTTCAACAATTCTTGTACCATATTCTTTATCTCCTCCTTTTCAATAGTTGACAACATGTAAATACTTATTTTTGGTAAAGGAGCATCTTGCTTCAAGTGAATCTCATGTTGGATCTCACGTTTTGGAGGCAACCCACTTGGTTCCTGAAAAATCCCATCATACTTAGAAACAATTTCATACAATTCCTTTTTATGTGTGGGATGACAACCTTGGAAAGCTTAAGATGCATTGGAATTTTTGTTTTCTCACAACCATGAGCATACACCCTTTGCGAGAATTGATCAATCTCTTTATCTGACTTGCACTTACAAGACAGGCATTGAAGTTGGGATGATGAGCTCTATCAACATATTATACCCCATTTTTCGTGAGGTAATACTTGTTTTCATGGTGAAATAAGGCTTCTTTCCTATCATACAAGTACAGACTCCCTAATACAATACCACATATATCCAAGGGTACAATATCAAGATCAACCTCATCAACTTGTTTGGATGCAATCACAAATCTAGGTCTACACTTCTTGGTTACATGTAATTTTTCTTTATCACACACCCAACCAAGCGGGTATGGTTTCTGTTGGCTTAGGGGGTCTTGACCTAGGTTCAGCATTAGTTGTGCCAACCAACAAAACCCTACACTATTGGCCCTTTTGGAAACAACCTGCGTAGCGCAGGCTACAGTCTCACCCTTAGAAGTATGGAGGAATGCAAGAACCAAGTTTTTGCATCAAGAGACTAGTGTGATGTCTTTTAGCACCTCAGATTTGCCTTCACGAAGATCGATAAACTCTTAGGGCTTGCTACTATACTCTATTAAATAAACCTTCAGACCTTCACGAAGTTCTATGATAAGTCCTTGCATACCTTTAACAATTAATTCACCTACTTACGCGCATCAGAGAGCAGTCCTAAATTAGTGTTCACAGATATTTGCTTAAGTTATTAGTAGACATAAGAGAATTCATCATTAGAGTCTTCACGAAAGTACTTAGACATGCATTCTATACATCATTAACACTTATTTAAGAGAATCACGTAACATTCAATCAATATCTCATAAAACAAATAATTCATCAACATCATATAATATTAACAGAGATAAACATAAATACTCAAGGATTCTTCAGAACACTGTCTTTATTGATCTTCATTTCAGGATTACAAACACAAAATGGCCCTACACACACAGCCTGCAGGGGTCTGTGCACTTACCTATGGATTCTACATAGGCGTCCCCCCACTCAGCTACAGAGTATTTCTTCCCCTTTCTAAGTGCAAGAAGTAGAGCCTTCCTGCCCTAGACTCTTCTATCAACCGAACTCTATATCGTCTCTCTCCTTCGTTAACTACTTCTTCCTTCACTAAAACTTACTACTTATAGATTTTTTCATACAATTCCATGGTCCACAGACCATGGTTCAATCTCAAAATTGACTCAAAAATTATCCAAAACAATGGGCTAAGCCCCTTTGAGCCCTATTCATCTACGTGCTTCGCATCCACAAATCGTAGAGACTTTACATTATTTACAAACTATACCAAAACTTGGATTATCTTAACCCCAAACTAACCGAGGGGACCCCATCCCAATAGGTCCCCAACACAAATGTCATGACTCGCTCTTGAGTCACTCTGTTGGGGCCGTGATCTTACTTTGAAGACCCCCCAGCTCCACCTAGACCACGACAACTTCAACAATGCTCTGCATTGCTACTTGTTGAACCTCCTGTTACGCAAAAATATCGTCACCATGATTATTTGCAGTCAGTATGGGTCTATCATCACTTATACTAGCCTCCTAAGCAAGTCTCAGACCTTAGCTCTTCATGTCAAGCTTTGTAAATGAGAGAAAGACATTGAAAATCAATATTACTCTAGTTCCGCACTTTCTCCTACTTTTACCTGCGGACCCACACCCTTTCTTCATATTACTTGCGTACTTGCACACTCTGTCTGTAAAGGGGTGGGTGCGTACCCCTATAAAAGTAAAAAAGGCGTAAGTTTATCCTAAAAAACTCACTTTTGGGTTAATTCTAGATGTTTCTAGAAGGATTTTGACGTGGATTGTTCCCTCCAAGGTGGTTCATGCATCCCAAAAGAGAAGGAGCTAATCCCTTGATAGGAGGAGCTATCCCTTTGAAGGAGGGATTTATCCCTTTGAAGGAGGACCTAGTAACTTCCCCCCATTGCACTATAAATTAAGGCATTGGGTCAGTTGTTGGAGAGGTTAGAAGTTGAACATTTTCAGGGTAAATGCTGATGGAATTGGGACTTCCTAGTTAAACTTGAGAGGAGAGATCACATACCTTTTGGTTTTATTGGGAAGTGAGTGAAACTTGTCAAAGTAGAGGAGACTTCTTGTCAGACCCTGGGAGGAGCTTGTACAACATCAAGGCACAGGTTGTAAAGTTCTTCTTCATTTGAATTAATACAATCAGATTCATTTTCTCAACAAATTGTCTTATGTGGTTTGTTTCATAATCTCCTTGATCATTATGATGAATATGCTTTATGATATTGGCTTTTCAGGTGCTATTTAATTTGTTTGCTTGTTTGCGTTTGCAGACTTACACTTCAAGGAAGCTCATTTGGAGCGAGGGAGCGAGGCTTCCACAAACTTGCACTGGATCCAATGTAGGCATAAAACACTTGTTTTCCTTTGTTTTAATTGCATATTTAGAGAAATATAGTTTTTGATTGGCTTGCTTTTCATTCGATATCTTTAGATACTAGGAAGGTCGATCTTGTCAGCAACCTCGACTCATTCCGCGCGACAAAATGGCGACTCCACTGGGGACTTGATTGTTTTCCTTGTTTTCACTTTGACCTGAGAAACTTGCCTTTTTGTTTATGTTTTTGGCTTGTTGTGTGTGGAATTGGGTGGATTTAGTGGATCTAGGTTTTTTTTGGCTTTTCATAACTTTAGGAGAAGTCCACACCCTGTGCTTGTATCACAGTGCGTACCTCTACGCATGTTTACTTTGCACACAGAGCGTGCACATACCTGTGCAAACTCTGAGCTTGCGGACCCTGCTAAACTTTTGAAAAATTTGACTTTTACTCTTGCAATTAGTTTTATCTTGGTTTAGGTGTTGTTAGCCTCTGCCCAGACCTGCATGTGACTTGTCAAAAGCTTTCCTTGGTCTAATTTCATTGGTGTTAGGGTTTTAGGTGAAATTCCTAGAAGTTTTGGTTGCCGATCTTGATTTTCATTTTGGTCGTTAGTAGCTTAGAGCTTAGAAGCGTAGAAGCCTCATATCACCTTGGCTTTTACTGGCCCTCTTATGAGTTTGACCATTTGCAAAGTCTACCTTTGTTGAGGAATCCATCTTGTGTTTTCTCTTTGCAAAACTTCGAAAAGCTTGTGTTAAAAGTTTGGATTTCACTTTTACAAAAAAGAATAAAAATCATTTGTTTTTGACTGATTTGTGATTCTGGACAAGTTAGTCCTTGGTTTGCTTATTGCCAAATAAAACATCCTTGGAAGAAACAAAAACATTTTGTAAGCTTTTACTTCAAGTAGTCTTTTTATAGTTTGTAGATCTTAAGATTTGCTTTGTTCATAGTTTTCTGAAGATTTGCTTTATTCATAGTTTTCTCAAGATTTGCTTTATTCATAGTTTTGAGTGTTTTATAAAAATACAAAAATCTCTTTTGGAAAAATTTTGTTTTGGTAGCATTTGAGCGTTTGAATGAAAAAGGAAGTTCTTGTGCAAATAACTAGTTGTCTCGTTTTTGAGTGCATTGGAACAAAAACTCTTCTTTAAATTTGTTTGTTAAGAAAGATTTGTGTTTACACGCATTTGCATTCTCAAACTCTTTCCTGGCTAGAAGTTCATTGAAGAGAAAAGATTGTTTGATCATATTAAGTGCATATTTTTAGTTATTTCGAGTCGAGTCTTCACACCACGAGTTTCATCTCCGCACCTCTTGACTTAATCAAAAACCAATAAAAATAATGCTTAAAGTAAAATTAATTTAGAAATCTTTATTTCTAGGGCTCTATTACACCAACATAGCTTAGGCTAGTGTCTTGGAGTAGGGAGTACTTAACTCTCCAAGATAGTAAAACAAACAAGTAGTTGTATCTTGCGGTAGGAGAGAAATCCAATTGTTGCATCTATGCCCTGGGAAAGCTCCTCTTAAGAGAAGCACGAAGAATCGTATCCGAACTAGTGTGGGAAATACAATCCTTCTATTGGGAACGACGCCAGATAGTTTCACTGTATAAAAACGGTAAACCTCGGATTAACCATTGTCGAGAGCCTAGGGCACTTGTTCGGTACACCTTGGGGTTTTATTCAGGAGCCTTCAAGGGGATTGAGCTTGTTAACTCTGCCTTGCATGCGATCGGATCATAGAATAATTCCCCAGGTATAGTTGGTTTCAGTTGGTAACCAAATAGTGATCCATATCTATAGGATTTTCCTAAGGGAGTGGTGGGAACCGATCAATACGGAGCAGACGTCGGACTAACTCACCTTGGATTTTCTGGGGGGTTCTCTCACTCGAGATATGTAAGTGGAGAAACTTGTGCCAGTCTATTCATTAAGCAGGCTGTCGGGGTAACTATTCCAACCGCTATTTCTGTATCGAACTCTGCGACGTTGGATTTCATCACCAACTAGTGTTTTCGGTACGAAAAGTTACTGTTTGTGTGTGATTGATCTCTTAGATTCTTTAGGCGTGTGACTCAATTTGTTTGGTTCTTTAGAGGCTTTATGTGGTTTTCATTGAGATTTTACTTTGTTTTCGTGTGAAGTAGTTAAAAGTTTTTAACCATGGCTAAATTACTGAGGAAGTCCCATAGACTTCGGGGCCAACCTCCTGAGTTTTCACCAAGCTAGCTTGAAGGGCTACGGGCCCTGGTAACTCCTAGTAATAGTAGAAGTGAGTCACCTGAAAGAAGATAATCTGCTTTGGCAGGATATAGTCCTGATTTTTCGGCATTAATAGCAGATTATAGTACACAGCCTGTATCCATTTCAGAAGTTACTGGTAGTGTTTCATCTACTAGTGATATAGGTGAAGAACCTGAAATATCTCAACCCGAATCTGAAATTGCTACTACTCCAATATCAAGGTTTTCTTCTCCAGTTTCTAGTGGTCCTAGTTCACCTAGGGTAGAAGCGATAATTACCCAAGATCTTCCTTCTGGTCTAATAGCTATTGAAGAACTTGCTATTTCGAACAACGAAGAAGGCATCCCTATTCCAGAAGATTGACCTACCTTAGACCTTAGGGAGCGTGAATCAATCTTTTACAGTCCCCCTAGGAGCAGTGCTTGGTATATCTCATTGACTGATTTTTTGGAAAACCCGGGACTAAGCTTTTCACCACCTCGTATTTCTTATCACCCAACACCTAGAGGTTACTATCCTCTGTTGAATATGTCTAAGCAGTCATCCATGTTTTCTCAATCTCTGGAAGCCTTTTTGTATGGCGGTCCTTCTGTTCCCGCTGGGTATCAGTCCATGTCTGATACTTTTTCGGGAGCATCTCCTCAACCTATTGAAAAAAATTTATTAACTGGAAGTAATGGTACTAAATCGTTGAGTGTAGAAGATATTCTCATGATGTCAGGTTCTATTCCCAATCCTCAACCACAAGGTGGCCAGTCTCTGCCTAGGGGGCAACCTCAAGGTACCTAGTATGTGCCTGGGGGGCAACCTCAAGGTACCCATTTTATGCCTAGGGAGCAAACTCAAGGTACTCAGTTTGCGCTTGGGGGACAACCTCAAGGACATTACATACCTACAGGACAGTACGTTCCTCAAGGTCAACCCTAGACTCACTATGTACCTCAAGGTCAACCTCAGTATCAATATGTACCTCACGGTCAACCTCAGTATCAATATGCACCTCAAAATCAACCTTAATATTGATATGTACCTCAAGGTCAACCCCAGTATTAGTACGTGCCTCAGGGTTATCAACCCCAAGGTCAGTACCCAGCTCAAGGTTACCAACTACCTTCGGGTCAATCATATTATCAACCCTACCCTCAACCTGGTTATGGTCATCAATATCCTCAACCTGTTATGGGTCCATACCCCGGAACAAATTTAGTGTGGGATCCATCCCAACCTCAACAGGTCTTACAACTGAATGCGTAGTTGTCATCTCAAACTAGACAACCCTTGGTTTCTAGTTCATCCCAACAACCTGTCCAGTCTACTGTTCAAACTTCTGCACCTTCTGTAGTTTCTCAGTCTGGGCCTAGTACGCCTCGTACTCTGCCTCAAACATCTGCTGCAACTACTACAACATCTGCTGCATCTACCCCACCTTCTTCTGGAGTATTGACAGCTCTGGTTTCTATTGTCCCTGTATCTACTCCTCAGACATTTTTACCTCAGTCTGGACCCACGGTCCACACTTTGGTTCAGATGCCTGTAGGAAGTACGGTTGTCACCACTCAACCTCAGTATAATCAACAACCGTACCAAGGACAGTACAAATACGGTCCTGTTACGCAGCAACCAACCTATCAGTATCAACCGTACCCTGGGTATACATACCAACAACCTCAGCAACCCCAGTATGGTCCGGTTAATCCTGGTTTTCCAGGAGGACAAAATTTATCCCAAAATGCTCGATTCAAATTCCTAGTTATAATGGATATTTCCTCTTCCTTAGGTTGCGTCTGTGACCCAGGAGTTTTAGGGACCCTAATCTGTCAGTTTGACCATTTATCGTAACTTTGGACCTTTGCCCTGACTTGACGCGCCTTATGAATATGGATCTAACAATTAACTATCTTCAGGTATTGGCCGCAATGCCGCATAGTTTGCCCAGTGATATCTAAGTTCGAATGTAAGCCAGGAGAGGGACCCGGTCGAACCATGTTGATTGAATTATTCACCTCTGGTGTGCGTCTAATTCCATTTTCAGGATGATTCAATTCGTTTCTGACTTTTACCAAGCCACACTCTAATTGGTCTTGCGGCCAAGTGGTACATTTGAGTTTACCGCGAGCCACTTTTTATAACTTTAGTCAGTTAGCTACCTCATTTTTAACTCATTTTCAGTTGCTAGTCATATATGACAATGGCACGGAATTATTAACTTCATTAAAGTAGTCAACGTCCACTTACATTTCAGATCACATCCATGAATGGCGACGTCGACGACGTTTAGTGAAAGTTTTTATCCCGGATCAGATCTTAGCTGAATGGTTTGTAAAATCTTTACTACCCAAGATCACTAAGGATGTAGCTAAGGCCGGAGTCATTACTGAGGAGCAAGTAATAGCTCAAGCACAGTACCTTGACTTAGTTTATACCCAGTCGGGTTCGTTACACGAGGAAATCCCTGATCTACCCAAACAAAATCAAATCGTTGCTGCTCTTTCAGGGTCTCATGCCGCTGATGGTATGATTGGTACGGTTAATACCAAAAGTAAGAAGAAGTCTTCCAAGAATTCTTCTTCTATCATAACCTTGCCAGATTCCCCGACAGGAGATTCTTCCGTGGAACTTTCCGCCGATATTCACATTGTAGAGTCATCTA
Organism: Pinus taeda; assembly: GCA_000404065.3. NCBI lineage: Eukaryota > Viridiplantae > Streptophyta > Pinopsida > Pinales > Pinaceae > Pinus > Pinus taeda. The sequence goes on from APFE030087312.1 coordinate 19,524, forward strand.
CAGCTAAATCAAAAATCGGTGGTAAGAAGAAAGGGAAGAAGAAGAATAAAATAGATAAGAATTCGAAAGAGAAACCTGAAAAAGCGGAATCAACTGATGAAAAACGCAAACCTCGTTATTCGTGTCTCATCTGTGATGAAGAACATTTTACGAGAGACTGCCCTCATCGTGCAGAGGTTGCGAAAATTGTCAAAGGTTCCCAAACTCCTGTTGTTTTGAAGGATCCTTTTCCAAATCA
>APFE030087327.1:2806-17521 GCA_000404065.3 Pinus taeda
TTTAAAGTTAGAAAGAGAAAATAGTTGATGAAAAAGTGAAAATTTAAAAGTTAAATTTCAAAATAATATTTATTTTCTTTCGAAGTAAAAAATGGATAGTTTCAAAGTTAGAAACTCTGGCTATTTAATTGTTTTTGCAGTAAAAGACAGAAAATTTCAAAGTTAAAAAAGTAATGGTGAAATTTAAAAACTCAATGTTTAACTTGTTTTCTTCACAGTCAAGATAATATGTACAAAGTTAATGCTTAAATATGAAATGTCAATCTTTATCTCAGTGACTCACATTATCAGTTTGGATTGACAATTACAAAAATGGGATGAAGGTCATTATACATAGTTTTGTTTGCTAAATAATAAAATTGTCAAAATAATTTTTTAGGATAAGCTGTTAAATAAGAAAAAAATATTCAAATTCATACGGCTTAACAACAATTTTCACTAATAAAATAACATTTTTAACTAATAAATAAAATCATAAAGATAATATAATCATCTTCTTTAGTAATTAAAAATTAATTAATTTATAATTTTTCTAAAATAATTTTAGGTTGGAAAATTAAATGATAAATATATAAATAAAATATTTATTTCAAAGTTTAAGATATCATAATAAAACCCAACCCATTAGTTATTGTAATAAAACAATGAGTGAAATCATAAGTAAACACACATTGGGTTTCCCAATAATATTTTGATCTGTAAAAATAAATATTAATATATGTACCTATAAATTAACTAATTCTAATGAACTGATTATTATATATTTCTACATATTGCACTATATATTAACCCCGACAAAATTGTTTCCCTTATTTATACAACATGTGCCCCTTAACCAAAAACCGTTATGAATGTCAAAACACTAATATGACCCATAACTGCTAATTTACTGTGATCACTCATACTTTTAGATAATTAAAATCCCTTCCATAATGTAACCTATAACAACTATTACCATTAAAAAACAATGACATTGGTCACTTGGTAATTCTTAATGGACTAACTGTAAAATTAATTGAACCATACTGCACTATTATCTTTAAAACACAATGAATTATAGAAACTATGACCCCTACTACACTTCATGATCATGACATTTTAATTCTTAAAATTTTACAATACACATCAATTTTAATATCTAACACAAACTCTACCATTCAAACTATATCTTTTATGCACTTAAAGTGTCATAACATAGTGATCAATGTGAATGAAGTGTAACTACAAATTACATCCCATAGGAAAGTAATATAATAGATATTGTGTATCGTTGAGATGATATTTTGATTATCGATATTGACCCAAAAATAACTTTTCTTGAGCCAACATATGGTAATGATTTTGATTATGATATTGACCCAAAAAGCACTTTTTTGTGAGTCAACATATGGTAATGATCTTGATGAGTTCTCTCATTTCACCCATTAGATCATACAATGATGGTGTATATTTTGTAGATGATTTAAGGTCTTAATGTTGGTGTCTGAAGTTTATATTAACTATTATTCCTTCCATCAATTAATATTAATCAAGTATATATATGTTTTTTTCTATTAATAGTTATATGTATTTCAAAATTATAAAATTCCTAAATTTCTAAATTGTGTATTTCTATATGGTTTTTTTCCTATTTCCACTGTTAAATGCAATATGAATAATAAATATTCTTTATTGGATTCTTATTTATTCATGTTTGTATTATTGTGTTAAATATATGTATTATTAAAATAAGTTTTTGATGCTTCATTTTTTTTCTTATTTCTAAATCTTTCCTAATGAGAGAGAGTCATTTTTGCATGAATAGGGAGAGTCTCTAACATATCACTAGTCTACAATAAATTGATCAAATGCTCATGATAGGAAAAATATACAAATAGGAAAAACACATTGGTGACATGCTGAATATGAATCGATATGAATGTGAAAATTCTAATAAGTCCATTTGGTTCCCCTCTTAACTAATTTTAGTAGACATGAAACAAAATTCACTAGTTAGTCCTCCAGAAATCTTTAAAAAACTTCCAAAAGATGGAGAGTACCTCAACAGATATAAAAAACGAATCCTCCCTCATCACATGTTCAATTGTCCATACAAATAATTGAATTTTGGTATGTCAACTCTTTAGATGTAGACCCGCAAGAGATTCTATATTAGCCTACAATTGACGAAATATATATAGGATCAGTTAACAATCTAATATAATATTCCCAATTCCACCATAAGCTCAAGAAGAACAAGGGGATATAATTTCACCCCATCGAGATGTTGAACAAGAAGAAGAAAGGAAAGCATAATTACACACAACCATTTAAATTTGACCTCTTAGAACTTGTGACATAATCTGATAAGAATATTGCAAGCAAAGACTCACGGAGTTGGACACCAACAGGGACGTAAAAATATACAATAAATGGAAATGTAATATTTCTAGGTGTTCAACTAGAACACACACAACAACAATAGAATCTACACTCAATTGCATGAAATGTTTTTGACGATATCATATAAAGACTAGAAAAGAAAAGAAGCATAGAAAATTAGAACAATTTCTAAAATAATTTATTGGGTTTGATGTCTCGCAGTTGCTTGGTCATGGAGAATATGTATTCATTGAAACAAACTATAGAAAGTGATGGTAGTTCAGAAAACACAACAACATAAAAAATCAATTCTAGACAAGCTCAACATAGAAAGGCGCTCATCATAGGGATACGACCAAGGATAGTCAACTAAACCAAACAGGAAAAAAAATTGAACATCGACTTGACTTGTGATTTAACCCATGTTACTACAATAACAAGTATAGAGAAAATGATGTTCAAGACAGAACGCGATCCAAGCAGACTGATAGTGATGAAGATTCATCCAAGTATTCTAGGTTTGATGACATATTAAGTTGCCTAGTAACAACATTCAGTAGAGACAACAAAATGAAATAGAGATTTGGTTGGAATTTTATAACTATGAAATAGAACAACATAATATAAAAATTTAATAAGAATTAATGATCCACCTTTTGCAATCCAAGAATTAGTACATAAGTCGGTCGACCACACGTTATATATGTCTATAATTATGGTCATCAATATATTTATAATTTAATTATTAGGTTGCTAGAATATATCTAAACCCCATGGAATATGTTGGAATATTCATAGTAATATTCACATATTTCACCCCTAAAATTTTCCACTAAGGTTTTTTGTTGTTGTTGAAATATGCATGCAATTTTTTTATAAATAACCACAAAATAATTTGTAACAAAGTTATTATTTAGTTAATTTTTGTTGTTTTTTTAATATATTAAATTTGATATGAATAATGGGTTACCCATTTTTATGGTTATCATAGATTGAATTTTATTTATAGTTCAATCCATTTAATTTATATGGCTTCCCTAGTTTGTCTTAATATAATGTTAATATTTTCTTCTAACTTAAATTGGAAAAAAAATTCCAAAATAGATCGGCCTATAATAAATATATAGTTTAGCTAACTTTTATGAATTTTTTAATCTAGTTAATGCAACATGTATAATGGGGTTAGTGTTTTGATTCTTATCATAAATTGATGGATATACCAATTTTCAATCCATTTAATTATATGGTCACAATAGCTATAATAAAACTAGTAAATCATTTTATAGTCAAAATATTCTATATATATAGTGTATTTTAAATTAATGTTGAAACCATTTTTTTAATTAAATTGAAAAGGAATAGATATCATAAATAAATTTTAAATAAATCCTTGCCTTATATTAATGACTAATATTAAAAATATTAAGTATTGATTATTTAATCTCTAGCATGAACCTATTGATTATTAATAATTATATTAAAATTCTAGAAATCCTATTATAAGGTATACACAGTATCAACATAACATAATTAAGGAATCATAAATATCTTTTCACAAATTTATTTATATGTATTTCAGATGTGTAACTTATGTATTCCCATTTTTCTTTAATCACTAATATTTATATTAATATACATAAATATATATATTTGTAATATGATTTGTTATTACATTTTTGTTTTGTTTTGTTTTTGTTTCAATTTTGTCTAATCAATTCTAAGTTAAATTTTGAGGCTTTGTATTGAAATATAAGTTGTTGTTGAGTTCAATTGCAATTATTTTCACTATATGTACAGTCTGTGTGATATTTTTCTATCAAATTTATGCAAATCTCAAATGCATTCACATTTACTTCTTTAGGAATGGAATTTAAAGGATACAAATCAAAATATATTGAAAGCATTATACAAATATTAATGCTTTATTTAACCTCATTATTCATGAAAATCCACCTTTGAATGAATGTGAGATATGCAAGACACCTTGCATGCGATTTGGAAGCGAATGGTAATACAATATAAAAATATATTTTTTGATCTTATTGACAAATTAATAATATATTTTAAGAAAAACATTAAAATAAATGGAAATACTTAATAAATAGATATACAATTGAATGAGAGAGGTAATACTTTTCATTAACAAGGAGATAATTGTTCAACATTACACCTTGTTTAGGATAGGTAACACCTACATCACCTACTATTGCAACTATTCTACTAAAAATGATCATATTTTTATTATATATGTACAATGACAAATTCCTTAGTTCTCCTTGTTATCAAAAGAAGCCATGAAGGTGAGATAAACTTGGACATGCATAAAAAACTTTAGCGAAATAAGAGAAGAGTACAATGTTTCTTTGACTAAATTATAATATTATTACATTTATGCATCCTAAATTTTCCTTAATCATTTCAAATAAAAAAATTATCATTAAATGGACACGCCCTTAGCATTGAGGATTTTCATGAGTACTGTGCCACAAAGCCTCCCAACACGCAAACGTTAAATGACCCACAACTTTATTCCTTGTTAGTTATTCCCCATATGTTAGTTTTATTGAAGAATTTGTCATGTTATCTTCTCTTTTAATCACTTAATTCCTCTATATATTTTGCACAACTATGACATGTTTTTTCTTTCTTCTCTAAGGGTTCTATCTAGTAGCAAAACTTTCAAGAATGGAAATTTATTTTAAACCTTATAAACCTTTCCTAACATTAGTACTCCCTAATATCCAAAATTTTAAATGTCTAATGATATTTCCATAAAAATATAGAGAGTTTTAATTATTTTTAAGTTAAAATAATTTTAAAGTATAAACTTTGAGCATATAAATTTAAAACTAAATTTAAAAAATGTCAAAATTGACAACTATTTTTATTTTTATTTTGAAAAAACTCGGAATATTACCCCAAATAAATTTCTCTACTAAATGGAAAATTATTAGGCTTATTTACATTGGAACATTGTTTATTCTACCAAGACCTCATAGAATATCCGTGAATATTATCTCATTTTTCGCTTTACTTAGGCACGCCCCTTCCTCATCAAGGGTGATTTAACTCCTAGAGGATGGTAACTCAACATGTTTTTTTTGTTATACCTAACCACTTTAAGCATTAAATATGTTAATTGAGTACCCTAATAAATATATGTGGGATTTTAAACTTTCTTATTTATATGAGTCTATAATTATGCATAATAATTTGCCACTTGATTGTTGTTCATAATCACTAGCAAGGCCCCTTCATTCATATAGAAAATTTGGACATATATATTTGGGTTTGTGTGGTCCTATGCATTTTAATTATGATAATGAAAATAAGCATACAAAATATTATGTTGATGATTACACTAGAATGTGTTGGGTGTACTTACTAAAAATTAAATCTCAAGCTTTCAAAACATTTAAGGATTTCCATGTATGGATTGGATATGAAGCATAATCACACATTGGCTCTCTTCATACCATTAATGGAATATAATTTAATCTAATGAATATGAAAAATATATTTGCAAGCACGAGATTCAACATAAGAGCATAGTTCCATACAATTCTCAACAAAACTAAGTAGTTGAAAGAATGAACATTACTCTATTGAATATAGTTCTCTCAATGAGGTTTTTCAAAAACAGAACATTGATGTTTTTGGATTATTTTATTCTATGTGTAATGTATGTGAAAAAAATATTTCCATCTCACGCTCTTAGAAAAAGAGTCCTTGTAAAATGTGGTATGGATGAAATCCTTCAGTAAGACATCACAATGTCTTTGCTTCCTCTACATTCACTTATGTTTATTATTGTATAGCCATTCTTGCATATTTGGTATATTACTGTAAGTTTTTACTTCTTACCTTGTGGTTGTGATGTATCATAAGTTGGTTTTTGTTTCCTCAAAGTATTTTAGGGTAATTTCTACTTTTCTTAATGATTTAAAAATGAACTACACTTCATACACTGAGTTCCTTCCAATATTGTGCAATCTTTCTAGAATTCTCACTCTATGATTAAATTGTATCTTGGTTCTCATCTCGATATAATTTTTCTTTTTAAAAGCATATATGTATAGTACTAATGTTATTTCGTTTAAAACAAAGCATCGGATTGAAGGATGTCATCTATATTACTAAGGTTAGACACTAGTTATCTCAAAACCTTCTATAATGTTCTTTACCTAATTAATTTAAAGTGATTCCAATTCAAACATAGGAATTCCTTTCTTTTGTGTGTACATTAGTCTATGACCAACTTGGGTGATCTGGTGACATTGTTTTGGAATCAAAATTCATGCAAGTTTTTCCACCTATGCTTTAGCCTTCAAGTACTTATCAAATGCTTCCTCTTTACAGGGTTTTGATGTCAATTTCCATTTTCACTTGATGTTGGCTGTAAGGAAATTTGATGTTGTTTGAGTTTAACTAAAACCCTTATATATCTATTTCTTTTCCAAAAATGCATGACACTTAAAAAAATGTATGTATATTGATTAAAATTCAACGGATTTACCCTCTTTGTTAATGAAAATATTTAATTATGATAAAATAGTTTTGGTTGTCTTATGGCCCCAATAGTGTAAATCTTTCTTTTTATTCATAAGGACAATTTATACAATATATTTACTTCTTTATATGTCTAATGAAGTGATTCCTTCAAAAGTTTACAATACTATAATATTTTTTCTATTTATATTATATGAGTACACATTACATATTCATGTCAGCTCTATGTGATTACACCAAATAATAATTACACAAAATATGAAGAATAAAAAAATAATAAACAAAGCGATATATGATTCCTAATATCCTATGTTTCTCAAGTAAACATAAACTAAGAAGAACATAAGGCTTCGTATTCAAGTAACAACGTTAAATTTAACCCAACGATTTTTAAATCAATGATAATTAGATGAAACCAATCATTCCCTAACAAATGGTTCATTGAACAATAAAAGTAGAACTATAAGTGTTTTACGGAAAAAGAAAAGGTTTAAAAAAAATAAACTCAAAATTTTTGATCTTGATAAATGCTTCAAATTCTTGGCCGAGATATCAGATCTAAACATAAAATAAATTTCATGTATGTGAATGACTATATTTGTGAATAGAGGAAATATTTATAAATGAATTACTTATCATTTAATAGTAAGATATTATGTATGTGAAGAGATATGTTCTAGATTCATGAAATTGTAGTTTTCATTTCCAACAGTGCAGAAGAGAGTGACAATTTATTTGAATATAAGACATCAATCTTAAATTAAATTCCATATCTCCACCTCCACCTCCACCTCCATCATCTAATCGCCCACATCCACCTCCTCCTCCTCCTCCTCCTCTTCCTTTCCTCCACCTCCACCTCCTCCACCATCTTCTCCTCCTCCTCCTCCTCCTCCTCTTCCACCACCTCCTCCAACTCCACCTCCACCACCACCTCCTCCTCCTTCTTCTTCTCCAACTCCACCATCTCATCTTCCCCCACCTTGAAATCCACCTCTTCCTTTACTTCCTCCTTAGCCTCCACCTCCTCCTCGACCTCCTCTGCCTATGCCTCCTCCAACAACTATGCCTCCACATCCTACTCATCCTCCTACTCTACCACCTCATCCACCACCACCACCTCCTCCTCCTCCTCCTGCACTTCCACCTTTGTCTCCTCCTCCTCCTCATCATCCAGCACCACCTCCAACTCCACCTCCACCTCCTCCAACCCCTCCTCCTCCACCTCAACTTCCACCTCCTCCACCACCACCTCCTCCTCCTCCACTTCCTCCTCCTTCTTCTCAAGCTAAACCTCCACCTCCAACTTCACCTCTTCACCCACCTCAACCTCCACCTCCAACGTTCACCTCATCCTCCAATGATCCTCCACCTCCACCTCCACCTCCACTTCCACATCCTCCTCCTCTTCAACCTCATCCCCCTCCTCCACAATCTTGTCATCCTCCTCCTTCATCTCTTCCTCCTCCACCTCCACCTATACCTCCACCACCTCCTCCTCCTCCTGCACCTCCACTTTGTCCTCCCACTTATCCACCTCAACCACCTCCTCCTCCTCCTCTATTCATCCTCCTCCTCCTCCTCCATCTCCATGTCCACCTCCTCCTCCTCCTCTACTTCATCCTCCTCTTCCTCCTCCATCTCCATGTCCAGTTCCTCCTCCTCCATCTCCATGTCCACCTACTTCTCCACCACCACCCCCTCCTCCTCTATCTCCTCCTCCTTTCCCTCCACCTCCTCCATCACCTCAACCTCCACCTCCTCCTGCTCCTTGTCCTCCACCTCTACCTCCTCATCCAAAAACTCCACCACCTCCTCCACCAACAACATGACCTCCTCCTCTTCCTCCTCCTCCTTCAGCTCAACCACACCCTCCACCTCCTTCTTCTTCTTGACCTCCACCACCAGCTCCACCTCCTCCTCAACTACCTTATCATATTCCTCCTCCTCCTCCTCCTCTGCATCCACCAACACCACCACCACCACCACCACCACATCCTCCTTCTCCCCCTCCTCTCCCTCCTCCTCCTCCTCCTCATCCTCCATCACCACCACCACTACCACTTCCACTGCATCTACCTCCACCTCTTTCTCCTCATCCTCCACCTTGACATCGTCCACTGCTAGCACCTCCTTACATTCCTCCTCCTACTCTGTCTCCTCCTCCACCTCCTCCTTTACCTTCTACTTCGCCTTCACCACCACTACCACCACCTTTGCTAAGAGGGAGCTTGGATTACATCACCCCGTATTAAAAGGGAGTGACAATTGTGTTTTTCTATTTCATGTGTCATGCACTAGACCAAGACTAAAAATCGTAAGTCTAAGTGAAGGCCATGAAGATAAATCTAAGCACAACATTGTTGTATTTACTTTGGAAGAAATAATGGAGGGTTGGGTAATCATCTGGCATCTGAGGCTCTTTGAGGATATGTAGGGCATCCAAGATGAGAGTAGGAAAGGGGACCTATATTATTTTAGGGCTCGGAACCAAAGATAGGAATAGTCCGATAAGGTTATACTCACTGAACACCTAGGTGCGAATGCACCTTTAGAGACAATGATTAACATGTTTATAATCATTGGTCTTTCCAACATTATGCTCTGATATAATGAGAGATAGAGTTGTCAGTCAAGGACTTACGGTTTAGGGTTTAGATTTTAGGTTTTAGTGTTTAGGGTTTCAGGTTTAAAGTTTAGTGTTTAGGGTTTTGGGTTTGTGTTTTATAGTTTAGGGTTTAGGTTTTTTAACACTTTAGTAAATTCTTTTAATACACACTTAAATAAAAATTACAAAAATCTTTTTAAAATGTTATAAAATGCTTAGGGTTTAGGGTTTAATGTTCACGGTTTGGGGTTTAGGGTTTAAGGTTTAGGGTTTAGGGTTTAGGGTTTAAGGTTTGGGCTTTAGAGTCTAGGGTTTAGGGTTTATAAGAATTTATTAAATGGTTTTAATAAACATTAAATAAATGTTTCAAAATAATTTTCAAAATGTTATAAAATGATTAGGTTTTAGGGTTCATGGTTTGAGATTTAGGGTTTAGGGTTTAAGGTTTAAGGTTTAACGTTTAGGATTTTCGGTTTAGGTTTAAGGTTAAGTCTTTAGGCTCTACAACATTTTGGTAAATTCTTTTAATAAACATTTAAATAAAAGTTACAAAACAATTTTTAAAATGTTATAAACAGGTTAGGGTTTAGGGTTTAAGGTTTGAGATTTGGAGTTTAGGGTTTAGGCTTTAAGTTTTGGGGTTTAGGGTTTACGTTTTTCTACTTAAGGTTTAGGGTTTTGTGTTTAAGGCTTAGGGTTTACAAAACTTTAGTAAATAATTTTAATGAACACTTAAATAAAGGTTACAAAATTCTTCTTAAACTATTATAGTATTCTTAGGGTTTATGGTTTAGGGTTGAGGTATTGGATTTTAGTGTTTAGGGTTTTGATTTTGGGGTTTAGATTTTTGTATATATGGTTTAAGGTTTATAACAATTTAGTAAATTGTTTTAGTAAACACTTCAGTAAAAGTTACAAAACGCTTTTAAAAATGTTATAAAATGCCTACAATTTAGGGTTTATCGTTTAGGGTTTAGGGTTTGGAGTTTAGGGCTTACAAAACTTTATTAAGAAATTTTCATAAACACTTAAAAAAGGTTACAAAATACTTTTTAAAATGTTATTAAATGATTAGGGTTTAGAGTTTAGGTTTGGGGTTTAGGCTTTAGGGTTTAGTGTTTAGGGTTTATGGTTTAGGTTTTATATCACCTAAGTAAATTATTTTAATAAACACTTAAACATAAGTTACAAAACTCTTGTTAAAATGCTGTAAAATGCTTTGGGTTTAGGGTTTATAAGATGTTATAAAATGTATTTTAAAACCTTATAAAATTCTTAGTGTTTAGGGATAGGTTTTAGGATTTAGAATTCTATTAAATTATCATGGTTTAGGGTTTAGGGATTAGGGTTTATAACACTTTAGTAAAGGCTTTTAATAAACACTTGAAAAAGCAAGAAACGCTTGTTAAAATGTTATAAAATACTCAGGGTTCAGAGTTTCAGCTTTAGGGTTTCTGGTTTTCGGTTTAAAACATTATAAAATTATTACTGTTTAGGATTTATGGTTTATAACATTTTAGTAAATGCTTTTAATAAACACTTCAAAAGAAGTTACAAAAATATTGTTAAAATCTCATTGAATTCTTAGGGTATAAAATGTTATAAAATGCTTAAGGTTTAGGGTTTAGGGTTGACAAGACCTTAGTAAATTATTTGGATAGAAGCTTAAGCAAAAGTTACAAAAGTATTTTTAGAATTCTATAATATGGTTAAGGTTTAGGGTTTCTAACACTTTGTAAATTGTTATAATAAACACTTAAATAAAAGTTAAAAACACTTTTTAAACTATTATAAATTGCTTAGTGTTTAGGGTTTAGGGTTTATGGTTTGGGGTTTGGTGTTTAGAGTTGCTTTAGGGTTTATAACACAATAGTAAAGGATTTTAATAAACACTTAAATAGAAGTTACAATATTTTTTTTAAATGTTATAAAATTATTAGGGTTTAGCGTTTAGGGTTTAGAGTTTTAGGTTTTACAAATTTCAGGGTTGAGCGGTTTATAACACTTTAAGAAAATTATTTAATAAACAACCTTAAATAAAATTACAAAAGCTTTTAAAAGTTATAAATGTTGAGGCTTAGGGTTTAACTGTTTGCGGTTTGGGGTTTCAATGTTAAGGTTTGCGTTTAGGGTTCATGATTTAGGTTTAGGTTTTTGGGGGGTTTTAAGATGCTAGGGTTAGGTTTATAACACTTGGATTTAGGGTTTCAGGTTTAGGATATAGGTTTGATTTGGGTTTTTCGGATTAGATTTAGGGTTTAGTTCCTGGCGTCTACAACATGTTGGTAAATTCTTTTAATAAAAACTTACATAAAAGTTACAAAATAAAAAAAAAAATTGTTATAAAATGGTTATGGTTTAGGGTTCACAGAATAGGGTTTTTGGTTTGGCATTTGGGATTTTGGGTTTTAGTGTTTATGTTTCTGTGTTTAGGGTTTAGGGTTTATAACACTTTAGAAATTCTTTTAATAAACACATAAATAAAAGTTACAAAATTCTTCTTAAAATGTTATAAAATTCTTAAGGTTTATGGTTTAAGGTTTAGGGCTTGGGGTTTAGGATTTATGGTTTATAACATTTTAGTAAATGCTTTTAATAAACACTTCAAAAAAAGTTACAAAAATCAAAATCTTGTTAAAATATCATTGAATGTTTAGGGTTTAGGTTTGGGGTTTACGTTTTATAGTTTACGTATTGAGGTTTAGTGTTTACGTTTTCATGTTTATGGTTTAGGTTTTATAACACTTTAAAAAATTCTTTTGATAAACACTTAAATAAAAGTTAGAAAATTCTTCTTAAACTGCTATAAAATTCTTAGGGTTTATGGTTTAGGGTTTAGTTCTTGGGGTTTAGGGTTCAGAGTTTAGGTTTTGGGGTTTAGGTTTTAGGGTGTATGGTTTAACGTTTATAAAAATTTAGTAAATTAATTTAATAAACACTTAAAGAAAAGTTACAAAACTCTTGTTAATATGTTATAAAATGCTTAGGGTTTACGGTTTAGGGTTATAACACTTTATTAAATGCTTTTAATAAAAAAGTGACAAAAATGTATTTTAAAAGGCTATAAAACTCATAGTGTTTACGGATACGGTTTAGGGTTTAGGGTTTGGGATGTATAACATTGTGACAAATTCTTTTAATAAGAACATAAAAGAAGTTACAAAACACTTGTTAAAATGTTATAAAATACTTAGGATTTAGGGTTTAGGATTTAGAATTCTACAAAATGTTCATGGTTTAGCATTTAGGGTTTAGGGCTTATAACACTTTAGTAAATTATTTTAATAAACACTTAGAAAAAGGAAGAAAACACGTGTTAAAATGTTATAAAATACTTAGGATTTAGGGTTTAGGATTTAGAATTCTACAAAATGTTCATGGTTTAGCATTTAGGGTTTAGGGCTTATAACACTTTAGTAAATTATTTTAATAAACACTTAGAAAAAGGAAGAAAACACGTGTTAAAATGTTATAAAACTATTACAGTTTAGCTTTTAGGGTTTAGGGTTTGGGGTTTAGGGCTTAGAGTTAAGGGTTTAGGGTTTAGCATTTCAGGTTTAGAGTTTAGGGTTTAGGGTTTGTGTTTTATAGTTTAGGGTTGAGGGTTTATAACACTTTAGTAAATTCTTTTAATAAACACGTAAATAAAAGTTAGAAAATTCTTCTTAAAATATTATCAAATTCTTCGGGTTTATGGTTTAGGGTTTAGGGCTTGAGGTTTAGGATTTAGTTTATAGGGTTTATGGCTTAGAGTTTATAAACATTTATTAAGTGCTTTTAATAAACACTTAAAAAAGGTTACAAAACACTTTTAAAATGTTATTAAATGATTAGGGCTTATGGTTTAGAGTTTGGGATTTAGGGTTTATAACACCTTAAGTAAATTATTTAAATAAACACTTGAATAAAAGTTACAAAAACGCATTCTAAAATGTTATAAAATCTTAGTGTTTAGGGACAGGGCTTATGGTTTAGGGTTTAGGTCTTCGGGTATAATGTTTAAAGTTTAGGCTTTGAGGTTCAGGTTTTAGGGTGTATGGCTTAAGGTTTATAACAATTTAGTAAATTCCTTTAATAAAGACTGCAATAAAAGTTACAAAATGATTTTAAAAATGTTATAAAATTCTTAGGTTTTAGGTGTAGTTTATATTGTTTAGGGTTTAGGGTTTAGGTTTTATAACACCATAGTAAATTCTTTTAATAAACACTTAAATAAGAGTTATAAAATTATTTTTAATAGATCAGTAAATGCTTAGGTTTTAGGGTTTAGGGTTTGGGTTTAGTGGCTTATTGTTTAGTGTTTAAGGTTTAGGGTTTCGGGTTTATGCCAATTTAGTAAATTATTTTAATAAACACTGAAACGAAAATCACAAAACTCTTGTTAAAATGTTATAAAATCCTTAGGGTTGAGGGTTTAGGGTGATAACACATTATTAAATGCTTTCAATAAACACTTTAAAAAGTTACAAAAATTTATTTTAAAATGTTATAAAATTCTTATTGTTTAGGGATAGGGTTTATGGTTTAGAGTTTGGGATTTATAACACTTTGATAAATTATTTTAATAAGAACATTAAAAAAAGTTACAAAACACTTGTTAAAATGTTATAAAATGCTTAGGATTTAGGGTTTAGGGTTTATAACACATTAGTAAATGATTTTAATAAACACTTTAAAAGAAGTAAGAAAACGTTTGTTAAAATGTTATAAAATACTTAGGGTTTAGAGTTTAGGCTTTAGGGTTTATTGTTTTGGGTTTAAAATGTTATAAAATTCTTAAGGTGTAAGGTTTAAGGTTAAAAAGAACTTACTAAATTATTTTGATAAAAACTTAAGTAAATGTTACAAAAGTCTTTTTAGAATGCTATAAAATGCCTAGGGTTTAGGTATTATAAGAATTTAGTAAATTCTTATAATAAACACTTTTATAAAAGTTAAAAAACACAATTTAAAATGTTATAAATTGCTTAGAGTTTAGGTTTAATAGTCTAGGGTTTATAAGATTTTAGTAAATCCTCTTAATAAACATTTAAATAAAAGTTAGAATTTTTTTTAGATGTTATAAAATGCTTAGGGTTTAGGGTTTATGGTTTATGGTTTGGGCTTTGGTGTTTAGAGTTTAGGGTTTATGGTTTATAACACTTTAGTAAATGATTTTAATAAACACTTAAGTAGAAGTTGCAATATGACTTTCAAAATGTTATAAAATTATTAGGGTTTAACATTTAGGGTTTAGG
>APFE030087331.1:0-12463 GCA_000404065.3 Pinus taeda
AAATTCAAAGATGATAACTGGGGAGAGTTATCTTGAATAAATTCAGGATCAAATCTAAACTTATGTTACGAGCAACCACGTGTAAGTCGACAATAGACATTCCTATGGGTCCCTACTCTTCTAGCCAAAACACAACAAGTCATATATATATACTTAATGAGATTTGAACCTTCACACAACAAGTTATATATATATACTCAATGAGATTTGAACCCTCATCTCTTAGGCTTCACCTAGCGTGACTCATCGGTAAACCCCATATAGTATGTATCTCCTTTTACCATCATTGAATTCATGGATTGAAGGACAATGGTTTAATGGTAGTATGTGTTTGTTTTTACCACCATTGAATTCATGGATTAAAGGTCATTGGCTCAATGGTTGATATGGTTTTAGAACTAATGCATCAAATAATGATAGGTTTTTGTAAAACTTTCCATGTTTGAGGATGAATATATCATATGATGATATGTACAAAAGACTACATGTTTCGAAACCTTTTTACAAGTACAAAAAGCAAGGATTCATTCTCAGCAATTTAATGTTAGCTCATTGGGAATTAGTTTGAAGCCACGTGGATAAATTTTGGACAACCATATGATATAAGGTTGCTCTCCTACCTTACTATTTTAAGCATTGTGTAATGCTGCAAATCTGGGAAGCCTTGGAGATTAATACTGTTAGATGATCCAAAAATAATTTATTATCATAGGTTATAAAATTGAAATAAAATAATTATTAATTTAAGAAATTAAATTAATAATTATTATTCTAGAATGATTAATTATTTAATGGAGACAATTAGAAATTAGTATATTGTTGTAACAACATATGACTCTCCAAATGTGTCGTATCTTAAGCTCTATTTTAGGAGATTAGTTAGCTAGTTGGTTTGAATAGCATTTAATGTAAATGGAAACTTGTTATTTAATAAGTGATCCATAATTAGAGGTAGTTAGGACATGGAGCCTGTAAATAGCTCTTTGCAAGAGTGTTTGGTTGTTCGGGTGTAAACTCTTACAAGATCAATTATGTAATTATTTTTTTCTGATTAATAAAATTAGGTGTCTGAGGACACTTCTGCCATTATTGTGGTATCAGAGCTCCAGTAATGCTGCAGTGGATGTGAGGAGGAGATTCCAGTTGTACAAATTTTTGGAAAACTCCATTGAATTGTTCAGTGAATGTTGGGTAAGAAATCTGTCAAATTTTTGTTTAAAAGAGAAGAAATTTTATTGATTTTAGATTTTGAAATCTGAAAATCAATTTTTTGAATTATAATCAAAATCGTTGGGTCTTGAATTTCTATTATTTTCTGCCTCGTCAAATACCACATATTTTACATCTCGAACAAATGTTGTGCGGCGCCATCTCCTGGGATCAAAAGCAATGGGTTTATTGTTAAATGGCCTTGTCCAGCACAAATTGGAGATTACATTCTCTGTGTAGAAGTTTGAATTCTATTGGCACTGTGTGACTGAGGAATGATCAGTGCAAGGAGGGCTGAATCACTAGCGGTCTTTTGTATCAACCTTTGAGAATTCGATTTCCAGCATAGGCAATTGATTGGCGCAGTTTAATTAAAAACTAAGAAGTTTGTTTAACTATCATTGCAGAGTAATAGTGTTGGGTGCAACATATTTGAGACGCTACAGCGTGGAGTTAAATTCAAGGTATGAACCAGCATCGTTTACCAGATTAAATGAATGCGTTGAAGATGTATGAGACTGTGTTAATTGAAGGCTGATGCAAAAGTTATTGACATTAATGTTATGAGGGCGTTGTAGCTGACAGCGAATAGATCGATTTAAAAGGTGGAACAGCATAGCGCTATAATTGTATGGATGGTGTTATGTTAAATGGTCGATGTGTGAAGATGCAGGTCTGCATTTGAATACAGTGATTCGATTCAAAGGCGAATTGTATTGGGAGCAGAGGTACTTTAATGGGGTTTAAATGTTGAAAGAAATTTATAGTGATAACAATGTTTCCTGTTCGTAGGTCTAAACAGTCTATGATGAATCAGAAGGAGATAAACCCAACGTCAAGCTAGTGTGAGCCAGCCTACCAGCAACACGCGAGCATGCTAGCAATAAGAAATATTTTCTAATTTTGTAACATTAAACTTGATTTAAACTTGATTTAAATAAATAGTTATTCTATAAATTATAATTTAAACTTATTAAAAACAAAATGAGAATTATTTTAATACAAATATATTAATCATGTATGCAGAAAAAGAGATGTGACCCTTTCCACGCACAATGAATTCAGACGTTAATTCTAAGTTGAAATCAATTTACCGACATAGAAGTAGTAAAATGCGACTCTGTCAGGAGGAATTGAATTATGAGTTGAATCCTCACCCGAAATCAGTTTGTATTCACTACCAAAAATCTTCCACCCGATGTAGAAAAAGTCGAATGCGAGCACCAAATTGATAATAATAAAATTAATAATCATTTTAAAGCACAATCCATAACACAAAAAGTACAAATATTATTACAATATATTTTTAACACAAACCAGTATAATAATTAAAGTATATAGCCTTTTATGACTTAAAAGAGATGATGAGAAAGGAAAGAGAAAGAGGAAGGAGAAAAAACCCTATCAGAAGGAAAGTGTTCAATTAAATGAAACATATGCATGTGGGAATGTACCTGACTTTCATGAAGAAACGACATATGAACATCAATTTAAGCTTGACTTATCACTGTCTAGCATAGAAATATTGAAGAATGAAAACAAAGATCTGAAGAAACTAGTGGATGAACCAAAAACAGTCCCCATCTCAAATCACAATTAGCAGATGAACCAAAAACCCATACATCAGGCACTCTGTGGACCCACCAGGATTATGAAATAAAATGCATAGAGTATCAGGTCCAGAAGCCCCAAATCGTAAATCACAATCGGAAAATTACAATCAGCTTATCGACCCAAATATTTGCAATAACATCGGACCCGTCGGGGTTATAAAATACAATGGATAAAATATCGGGTTCAAAGCCCATCGTAAAATCGCAATTGTGGATCCCAGGGTCGTACTCCATGTGACTGCTCCTGCTGTGATTTGCAATTGTGATTTGATCGCATTACAACCTTGGCTCTGTTGGGGGCTAATTCTTTAAAAATTGTTCCTCCTTCGACCTAGAATATGTGATTTCGCAATTGCAGTCGAGATCCCACCAGGGCCAATTCTCCTTAAGATGCTTCTTCCTTTTGCTCTGATATGTGATATACAATACCAATCGTAGCCTACCACTTGGTGTTTCCCCATTCGCTGAGAGTGTCTACCACATCACTCCTCCATCCACTTGGACAATTCAAATATAAAAGTTGACCTGCTCTAACTTCTTTATACCAACTTGGATTCGAGTGTTATTCACTTCGTTGGAATCATGATGACGAGCACTTCGATCCAATGCTAAGTTTATCTAGATCCTGCCACTTCGAGTTTTGAGCCTTTTACCATGCCACTAGTACCTTTTGAAGATCCACCTGGATCGGGACTAGGCCTTAGCATCCCCAACTGGGATTGACATTTTGTCAAACACTTAACATCGATGCAACCTTCAGGTCTAGGATACAAGACAGAGCATAAATGACTGAAAGAACTTATGAAACATAACTAGAAGGAACACCTCCTTCTCCATTGAACTATTATATCATCAATTAGGTCTTACATCCATCCATTTAACAATTACAAGTAAATAGATGAAATAAACATGACATGAACCATTTATTTAACCATTCTTATAACTAGCATAAAACCATATAAATATCAGATATATGTCAGCCATTAAATCCATATATAAACCATTGCAAAATTAAAAGAACTTAAGTTTTTCTTAACCATAGGAAAATTTGACCATGTTTGAGACTTCGACGTAACTACCAGGTTTGGGAACTATTGTTGTTTCTATTTTAAATCGGTTGATCTTCCCTATTTTTGATTCGTTAGTCTTTTTATTTCTATTAATTAGTGAAAGCTACACTTGATGTTCTCCAACATTTTTTTGAGTTGAAAAACTAAATATTTTTAATCAAATAAAGTTATTACTATTTTTATTATAGCAAATTTATTAATAATTTATTGTTTTGAATATGTAAATGATGAATTATACATATATATGTATATATAGAAGGAGGAAAAATTAGTTTATCATATGAATTGAATTGATTAGAATAAAAGCTTACCCCGGTGTTAAATTTATTTGGAACCATGTTTTTAAAGTTGCAGAGTTATGTAAGTGTAAGATATTTTAAAGTTATGGAAATGGAGAGACAATTTATCACATTCAGAACAGCCATTCCACTCCAAGAAAACAGAAAACAACCTGACTTGTGTGACTTATCACATTCAAAACACCAATTCCATTGGGATGGAGTACTCATCGTTTGATTATTTATAAGAATCCAAAATATGCATGACAAATAGTGTAGTGTAGTATATTTACATTTGTTGGAGTTGGGAACAATATAATTGTTTAAATTAATAATACACGTAGGAAATCTATATATATTTTTAAAAGAATAATAAATGTGGGATATATATATTCACGTGTGTTTTGAAGCATATTTACAGCATTTATGGCAAAAGTATTCTAATACCGCTGTATCTATAATGGATGTATTCTGAGATTGATTTATCATAAGCAATACAATAGGCCAAGAAATTATGGCAAATTTGCAATGATGTATAGATTATGGAGAGAAGTCACATATACACACAGCATATTGCTGCTATGAGAAGTTTCAATTTTCCTTTTCCTGAGCATCGACTCTTTTTGCTGCTCGCCTGATTTTTTTGATGTGCTTGTGTTGCCGCTTCTCTAACCACCACTGGTGGCGGGTATTTTTTATAAAAGCCCCCGAAGCCTCATTGATATCCTCTAACAACGTCCACTGCTGTTGGGAATGTTCCATGTACGCTTCAGCGGCCTCGTCGACTAACAACCACTGCAGATGGCAATTTTTTATGTAACAATCGATAGCTTCATACATATCATTATCTTCTTCAGCAGCAGTAACCTGATCATCATGATGGATATAATAATTAGCATCCGCAGGCACCTCATTAAATATGTCTTCCTCAGCAGCAGCAGCAACCGCCGGCTCATCGACATCTTCTTCAGCAACATTATTAGGAGCAGCGTCATCAAGAGAGCATCATGAGGAGCAGCATGATTAGGAGCCCCGTCAGCAACAGGAGCAGCAGCATGATTAGGAGCCTCTTCTTCAGCAGCAGCATCTACATGATGATGATGATTATTGGTGGTGGCGATCTCCATCTCATCTTCTTGTCGTTCGAATGCCCATTGCTTCCGCATCATTATGATGAAAGCATCCGCTGACTTATTGATATCATCACTATTATTGATGACATCACCACCTGAAAATATTCCATCTTCATAATTCGGGATGACATCACCACCTGAAAATATTCCATCTTCATAATTCGCCTCCTTTAACTCAATTTATGCATTCTTCTTTTTCTTGCCATTATTGGCCTTCTTCTTCTTGTGCATTTCTGCATTCTTCCTTTTCTTGCCATTTGGAATCACTTTTCTTACTTTCTTAATTACTTGGACTTTTAGCAGCCCCTTGGGCAGAGCTATCAATGCTTGCTTTGCAAGCTTGAGAGGGGCACTCAGCTTATTCATGACCGCTATCTTACTAACAGAACAGTCGTGCAGTGCAGTGAGAAATAACTCGCAGGCTGCTGGCGGTAACAAATCAAAGGAGGTGGATTTCAGAGTATGCAGCCACGGGAATAGAAAAAAGGAGGTGGATTTCAGAGTATGCAGCTAAGGGAGCAGAGAAGAGGAGGTGGATTTGAGATCAGTAGAAGAAAAGGGAAATATCAACAGTATTTCCTGGTCGTCGCTCAAGTCTATGTCGGAAACTCTTCCTCCTGCTTGTTTGTTAAGTGTATGTCAAGTCTATGTTCAGTTGTTGGTTAAGTCTAAGTCTTATTTGTATTTTGTTAATGTGCATGTCAACTCTAAGTCGGAAAATTGTATCGGACGTGCAGGTGGGTTGTGGTTGCATGCCCTCCAGCTTCCACAAGCCAAAAGCATGAGATGATTATTGGTAAATACTAATCAGCGTTTTTTGCAACGGCTGAAAACCTATCGAAGCATGCCACGCTGTCTGATTCAATCCGGTTTCGGTGATTTATTCCGGCCGGGAGCCGACGATCTGTATTTCTAGGAGTTCGCTGCCCTATGTGGATCACCAGATTGATGGAAGTCATGGTATTGAGAAGTTATCATATTGACAAGTGCCAGTGATCCCGAATTAATTTAAGCTCTCCTTTGACGGAGACGAAAAACCAATAAAGACTAAAGATTTAATAAATAATCAACCAAATGTACCTATATCTTCTTTCATCGTTGTTTCAATATCCAAGTTTCATAAAATATTTTATAAAATTTAATAAAAGATTTCAAATATGCTAAGTTTACTTCTGTGTGTTATTAGTTATTAATAGTAATTTAATAGAAGATTTCAAATATGGTAAGTTTACCTCTGTGTTATATGACTTATTATTTGCTTAACCTTATTTTTATTGTAATTTTTTAAATTATTAAGATAATTAGATTAATATTTTATTTTACTTACTTTCAAATTATTAAGATAATTGGATTAGTATTGTGTTTAAATTTTGCTTTATTATAATTTTAAATTATTAAGATTATTAAATTAATATTTTTTTTACCTTAATTTTATTATAATTTTAAATAATTGAGTAAATAAAAAAAAAATTGTAATTTAAGATATTTTTTATGTTTTAAACTAACATCCTCATTGCTGCCGTAGGCGTTAGTATTTTTATTATTTTTGTGTCGGTAATATTTTAGTATATTTTGTAATACTAAGTAGAGTATAAATCCAATGAGTCCAAAATGGGTTAGTATTTTTTATTATTTTTGTACGTTAATATTTTGTAGTACTAAGTGGAGTCTAAGCTAAATGAGTCTAAAATGAGTATAGTATTTGTACTATTTGTATCCTTAATATTTTAGTATTTTTTGTAATACTAAGTGGAGTCTAAGTCAAATGAGTCCAAGATGGGTATAGAACACAGTCCTAATGGAAAACGTGTATAGAAATTAAAGGAATAAAATGATGAAATTAATATTTTTCAATTTAAAATATTTTAAAGTTTTTGTGTCTTTTCAAGTATATTTTTTTATAGAATAAGTTAGAAATTGATGAATTTAATTGTTATTTCTCATTTTTATCTTTTCTAATATTTAAATAGAAATTTTAGTTTAACATGATTCTATGTGATTAATGGAAATTTATCTTTTACCAATTTTAACGTAAGTTAAATACATCATTGAAATTTCCAAAAAAAAAATCTTATAACTTAATAAAATAACCAATTATTATGTTACATAATTCACTGTGTAATTCAATAAAATTGTCGGTTATTATTTTACATAATTTATTAAAGACAATACATTTACGTTTTAAAAAATTTAATAATGCTTTTATATTATATCAACAACTTGTGTATTGTGTACTATATATTATTAGGCATGGGTAAATATATAAGCATGGGTTTAATATATCTTTACATGATATAGATAAAGAAATTAATTCATTAATTAAAAATGAATTCATACACATTGTTCCCATTTATGCATATATATATATATTAAATGCTTACCATGCATACCACTCGTGAAAATACAACGATGCATATAAATATCATGAAAGTGTATTTATTTATTTCAACGTCATAATTTTATGTTGCAATTTTAAAGAAAACAAAATGACACATATAAGTGGTGAAAATGTATGCATGTGTTTCAATGCCACGATTCTATGTTTGCTTTCATATTTTTATAGGCATGGCAACACAAATTCCCTTTTTTTCGGTATTTTATAAAATTTTGAATATTTATAATAAATTAGTTACTTTTTATATTTCAATCACTATATTTCAATGTAACCATTCCATTGTTGTGTTGAACTATTTAAACAAATATATCGATGAATTACATAACATGAATAAAGAATATATCGTATATCTATTACTCACTATGATGAAGATGTTGTAGTATTTGTAATATAAAAATAAAATATAATACTTATATAAATTATCAATGTTAAGGACTAGGACTACTCATACATAAAATTTCAAATTGAACAAGCAAACTACTAGGAAATAAAGGAGATTTCTTTCTTTAACTTTGTAAAATAATACTTTAACTTTGTAAAATTATCATTTTGACATCAAAAGAATTATATATATATTAAAAAAAGTTATCAATCTACACAAGAGAAGTGAAGGCAAGATAATCAAACAAAATTCAAAACCAAAGACAAATACTAATGCAACTAAGGGGTTTTTTCTTGACCCAAAGTTTTGTAGTTTAGTGCAAGTCTAATGGCCATATAAGTAAGCTATGTTTTTATATTTAGTATAGTGAGACATATATGTAATGAAAAAAAGAGAAATTGTATAAGAGGAAGGTGTTAGGAGCTCTAGGGGGGCTTTTTCTCTATCTAGATCATTTCTCTAAAATTGCATTATAATACAATATCAACAACCTAAGATCTAAAAAGGACCCTATAGGGGTATTACTAAGAGTAAGAGAAAACCATAAATGAAAAAATTAGTTACTTCTAAAAAAAGTGTAGAAAACTATTGTTAAAGTTGCATTCCAAGTGAAATAACAAAGCATGAAAACTATGCTAAATGATTAGAAGTACAACCCAAAAAGGTGAATTGATCCAATGAAAAAATAGGGGTCAAAATTTGCATTGAATTAGTGCAAAAATAGGGGTAAAAAACTACGTTATCCCTTAAAAAGATAGTGGAAGTTGACGATCTATTCTCGAGCTATAAATGAAGGGTTCTAACCTAATGTGAAAATAAATAAACCAAAAATAGAAATACAAACTATGAAATATGGTGTGAGTTGGATATAAGGACCTTCTCCCTAGTATTATCACCAATATGTTGGTGTAGATTTCTTATGAGAGAGAGTGAATTTCAATAGCTTAATACTTGCATGTTAAGTCGAGACAATAATGGTTTTAGGCTTAGAAAAAGTAATCCATACTCTACTCTACAATTTCATCATCAAATTAAAATAAACAACTTGAATAATATAAAATTATTATTCAAAATTTAAGACATAAAAAATTTGTTATACATTTCCAACGCCATGTATTTTATTTGGAAATTGACCCAAATGTACATTTTTTGTGGAATAACACATTTTACCCAAGATAAATAATGACACCTCTTGTCCAAATTGGAAAATAATAGCAACTCATGCTGAGGACACAATGCACCCTTTTCCCAACATGGAAAATCGTGCCAAAAGTACATAATGCCACCTCATGTCAATATAAATAATGGGTCACACATTAACAAGTACCCTCTTCGCCACTCTCAGATGCATCTTTAAGTATGATCTTCCTCTTCTTCAAGCCTATGGAAACTTGATTCTTCTTCTTCCATTGAGGAGTAGTGCAAGTTTTTGGAGACTACAAAATAAATGTCATTTAAATAATTTATTTTCCACAATTTTACCAACAAAAAAATTTACAAAATATGATTAGTATCCTATTGTAGCGGCTGCAACACCCTCCAAAATTTTGGCCTGCATCCAATTTCAGAGCCTTCTTTGGGTTTCCCTTGTTGTTTTCAAGCACTCGGGCTCATCCCATGAGCTCGTGTTGAGTCATTGCACCCTTCTCGGTTGACCGTTCACCATACATATTTTAACATGTTGGTCACAATGTCATGCTTGCAGTCGTGTTCTGGCTATGTTCATGATTGTTTTTGTGTGTACAAGTTGTATTCGCTATGTAAGCATTTTTTCGCACTCACACATGAAATTGTATACAATGTTGCACAAGTATCGTCACGGTCATTCAACATTCTATCTCAAGTGTTGCGCTTATTGCTCGCACTCATCAAATAGTCACACTAAGTGTATATTGTCTTGATGCTTCAAGGTGTCTTGTCATCAAGTCATGTTGAGTGTGTGTTCGTACGGTCGTGTATGCACAAGTTCACTCATTCACACACTTATTCATTTTGTTGAAACTCTATCGACTAAACCACCCCCAATAGTTGGACCTTCGTTGAGATACACTATGCAATCTTAGCCCTTGGTGATCATCTACTGATGCCAAGAGTTATGCAAAGATTGAGGCTGTCACTCAAGCAGTCTACACAACACAATCCTGGAGTCGACTGGACTGATTGTCACCCATAACAATGCAGAAGTTGCTTAGCAAGTCATCTCAATTTGCGTTGCCTGCAAAAAATATATCAAGCTTCCCGTTGGTCAACTAGAGAGTTTGGCTGCATAGTGACCTCATGCTTCACTCCTCCAAAAAAATGTGCAAAAGCTGCCAGCATGCCTGCCTCTGCTGACTAAATAAATTATGCGAACATGAAGGACAGGCACCCGCTGCCTGTCACTTCACTGTCCTCGAAATTTATGCAGTTCTTTCAGCCAGTCACCTTGTCAGCCGACCTGCTACTCCTCCTGAAAAATACACAGTTTTCATGGGATGTCTCCTAGATGCCCATCACGCCGCTCAGCCCAAAAAATGTGCAGAGATTTCCTGCAAGATAGCCTCCCACTTCTGCACAGTTTTGGCCAACAAGCTCCCACAACCCGCTGCCATCCCCCTTGGAGAATCTGTGCAGTTTTCACTCCCAATGTCCTCCCTGCTACCTGAACTGCCTCTCTAGAAAAATTGCACAGATTTTCCCTTCAGCCAAACCAGATCCCCCAAATAGTCATTACTGATCAGGACTGCCCATCTCAGCCTCTCAGTGACCTCTGCCCAATTTTCCTTGATAATGCCCGGAACCTACATCCCAACCTAAAATGTACTCTATGTAGTTTTAGAGCCTTGCCCTCTCTCCCGCTCACCCGCACTCGAAAACGAAAGATGATGCATCATCGTAGACTACTCACACCTCCATTTGCAGATTTTTGTATTCTAACATAAGAATCTTGTGCCATAATTCTTCCTCGTGATGATCCTCGTGAACACCTTAAGAATAGTTTTATTATCTCATCAAATGGCTCATGGGATATATCTACTCTTCCCAACAGGTTCAACATGTTGAGGCAATCATCTCTCATTCCTCATGTATATATAGATATATATATATATTATTTTCAAAATTTCCAAATCCAGATCGTTATGTTTGGATCTCTGTAGATTATAATAGAACCATTCCACATAATCTTCCAAGTTTTCTTATTCCTTCTATGTCATTCTGAATATATGCTATCTTCAATCTCTGGTCCGGCAATAGTTCTAGTATTTTTCCAGGTACGTAGTCTTCATATCTCCCCATGTCCGGATAGTGGAAGAACCTAGTCGCATAAACCATCGTAATTGTACTCCTTTTAGAGTGGAAGGGAATAGTTTTAGCTTCTAAACATTTGGAGTATAATCATAAATATTGCACATAACATCAAACTCAAAAAGGAAAGTACCAGGATCTTCTAAACTCAGTCCTTGGAAAGACGGAAGGGATGATAGAGGGATATTATTCATGGGAGCCTCTCCCCTTATATGACTTATTGGAAATTCAAAAGTGGTGATAGTCTCATCTTTCCTATCATTGTTATTATTGTTGTTGTTGTCTCCCATTGAAAATTCTCTTGATTCTTATTCTGGTGAGTACCCTTCTAAAGATTGTTCAGGCGAATTCTCCATGCATAAGGATTCCTATGATAATTATTCATATAGTTCTGGGGTCGATTGTTTTACTTCATTCCCTGAGTTTGGGTATTGGAAAGTGAAATAATTTTCTTCTGATTCTGGTTCTTGATGTTTCCCACTAGTTTCCTCTTGTATTTCTAATCCAAAATCCTAGCCACTAGTTTCTCCTTGTTATTCCTGAGTTAAGTCTTCGGATTTGGGAGTTTGTAAGCTAGTTTGAGGAAAATGGGGTCCTAAAACAGAGGAACCAGATACTCCTGATTTTGATGTAGAAGTAACAACTTTCTGTGGGATTGCTTTTATTTTGTCTGTATGTGGATTTGACTACTCTCTCTCTTCTTTTGAGATCAATTCTTGGATAAATATTTTTCTCCCTTGATCAATGTCTTTCTTGTTCTTTTTATGACCCATTTTACCCGTAGATTTATTGAAGTTCCTATGTTTCATTTCTTCTTCACTCATACATTCTACACATGGACCTTACGTGTAATTATTTTCACCCTAAGGGCCTCAAGTACTACAGTGGTGAGCCCGCTCAAGTGTGTCAGAGCGATGCACATGTTCTTACCTCTCGTCTTACCACCCAGTGTCTGTAAAACTGAGGACACTTTATCAAAAGGAGATCCAAAGAAAACTTTACACGCACTAAGTGTTCTAACTATTACTATGGTGAGCCCACTCAAGTGCATTAGAGCGATGCGCAGGTTCTTACCTCTCGTCTTACCACCGAGCGTCT
>APFE030087332.1:0-11391 GCA_000404065.3 Pinus taeda
CATGGTATTAGTTGATGGTATGAGGAAACCATGGTAATGATGCATGGTATTGTATGTATGAGGCCTATATAAAGGCTAGAGACTCCACATGGAGGGATATCAAGAGAAGTATTCTTGTATGATCAGGCATATGGCTTGTGGAGTGTTCTCCTTCCTTAAGGAGTGAATGTATGGTGTTGCCCTACCTTAAGGGTTTTGATCAATAAAGAAACAATTCTATCTATTTCGATCTTGTTATTCTTGGGTTATTTCTATTATCATAATATTTCTGGTTTAGATATACAACAGTGTCTGGGGAGACTCGATAGAAGAGCCCATTATGATGGGGGTATAACTCTCACTAGAAAGGTAAAGTTTTATGAGTCACATCTTCCGAGGGAGAAGAAGTGCAGGTCATGGAAGAAGTGCAAGTCATTCTCAAAGTAGAGGGATTGTTCAGCATTCCAGAGTTGGACGATGAAATGTTAGAAATATCTCGACTTTGAAGGTCGAATGGAGTTCATACCAAGTTTGAATCTTGTGCTCAGCACTATAATAACATTTTCTTAATGGAAGAAAAATAATTCCAGGGAATGGATTGGACTAGTTGAGATAAACTCTTCATCATTTTAGTCTTTCTTTTTAAAAAAGGGCTAAAATAACCAACTCAAACAGGCTCAATTCGGTTGTGAAAGAGAGTCAGTTTTGGGGGCTCATCAGTGGTGGAAGTAAAGATAAGTAATTAAACTTAAACTTTTTTTTGAAGTATTGCATACACTTCTTCCATGTGGAAACGTTAAACTTTTCTTTAAAGTATTCCATATGTTTTTTGTATGTGGAAATGGTAAGATTTAAGGCTCTCATCTGGAAAATAAGATTGTATATAAATATTTGTTTTGGTAAAAAAACATTGCTCTTGATATTTTCATAAAGATAAGTAACTTGGTAAAGAAAAACTTTACATCAGAAAGACCAAGAAGTCAAGATAAAAAAATCTAGGAAGCAACTTGGTAAAGAAAATCTTTACATGAGAAAGACAAAGAAGTCAAGATAAAAAAAATCTAGGATGGATTCTAGAAACTCATTTTCTCACCATGAAAAATGAGACGAGTAATAAATATTGTGGTGTTCTTGGAAAAAAATCACAATGGTTTTGTGCTTCGTCATGGCAAAATATTTGCATGGTGTTGGTAAAGATTAGTTATTTAATAAATCCATGCAAAAGATTCACATGGATTTTCATGTGTAAGAGAGTTCGTTTGAAAATATAATAGCCTATGCATAGATTAAATGCACATAGATAATATAAGTCATAGGAATCTTCTTTGGAAGGAATATGGTTTTCTTGGGATTGAAAAACAAATCAATTGTGTTAATTCCTTTGCAATAGTTTGCAAAAGTTACTTGTTTTGGTGGGTAAAACGACAAATGATTTGTGTGTTGTATATTAGTTTGATTTAATTGCATTGTTTAATGCATAAAATGGATGAGAAGTTTCTACATAAAAGATAGAGAAGCTATGTTGGGTTCTTGAAATAACTATGAGAAAATAACACATCTGTAGAATTATAGAAACAATAGTTGACTACATGCATGGATTTGTAGAACTATGGTGTTATATCTTTTAAAAGATAAACATGGGTTGGTGTGAATAAAATAATATGTATTATGTTAGACCTTTGAAAGTAAAACAAGTACTTACTTGCAATGAATGCACTATCTTTCCTTTGTAAAATACATAGATGCACATGCAAGAAATAATGACTAGCACATTAGTTTTGTTTTATAGAAACACATGTCTTTGTGCATACACTATATTTTATAAATAACTCTATCTTGGGAAATATTCCTTTTGAAAAGGGATTTGCATTTGCAGGCACAATATCATGTTAAATTTCCCTTAGAAGGGAACATGCATTTTTATGTATAATAATAATATCTATTGTATTGGAAAGATTACTTAGTCACATGCACAAAGAAGAAGGTAAGGGGTTAGCTCTCTTTGAACATGTTTTAATCTAATTACATGCACAAAAAATAAAGATAAGTTGCTAGTATGCTTTAAGTGAAATGGATGGTTACAATGATTTCGTTGGGATATGAATGTGTGCTCGTACGAGAATTATCATAGTAATGTGATAATTGTTTTCACATGCTAGATAATTATCTTTTTAAACATGTACAATGTTGTTAAAAGAAGCATATTGTAATATCTTATTTACTTCTCATGTATGCACATGAATAGATGTTAAAGGAACACTTTTAAAGGGTAATTGTTGATTGACTACTATTCTATCTAATCATGTTACCAAAGCTTGTTGATGACAACAATGATAGTAAATGATGGTTGTTTGTGCCAAAGACAAATTATGTTTAACATTGTGGTAGATAAAGAACTAACTGCACATGTTCATGAGTACGAGTTCCAGGATGGTACACTAATGGAGCAATCATGCCACAAGGATGCAGAGAGTGGTGATATGTAGGTAAATGGTTTCATGACAATTGTAATAGCTTTTAGCTAGGTATGTGGTATTTAATGATGTTTCATTGTAATATTTTATAATAATGGATAAGGGATGGAATCTCTTATAAGCCATTAATTGAGAGGTGAATACCCTCATCAGCGTTTAATAATAAAATTAAACATTTTCTCATTTTCACCCTACGAGATTTCCAGACTATATCGATGTTCAATGATATGATTGATTATTGTGTGAGTTTGATGATGTTGCTTCCTTATCTGATGTGATAACCATAATTTCAAATATGTGATTAATTAATCTGGTTAAGGGAATCATGAAATGGATGCAAGGTTCATCAAACAATTTATGTTAATATAGTACAACAAAACTACAAGAATGATTGTTATTGGTTATGCAAATTATTGTCTTCTATTGAAAGTTACTTTATGTACTAATGAACATTCTATCTAATGGTTAATGAGGAATGTGGAGTAGTGATTTGGATAACTACTTGTGGGTAATTTGTGTAAAAAATCCTAACCCCCTACATTCTCATGTGAGGTTACTGGGATATGTTACACATGCCTTCTTCAAGGTTAAATATTGCAATCAATATAGCTTGATTACAATGCTCAAATTGGAATCTTTCAACCAAATATTCATGAGTAAAATTGGAGATTTCAACCTAATTAAAGTAAACTACAATGCCCAGCTTTCATCAATCTAGAATGTCCCTATTAACATCAATGTCAATCTTAATATTTATATATTAAGTTTATAAAATTCTTTGCTAATATCCTCATAGTTGTTCCTCGTATTTTACATGAGACTCATAGTTGTTCCTTGTATTTTACATGAGACTATTAGATCTCTATTGTAAACTTGTGTCATAGTCCATGTGCTCATAATCTATTAAAAAATACTTTTGATCTCACTAAATATTAAATACAAAATCCCAAAATTTTCATTTTAACCCCTCTAAGGCATATTCTAATAAATAATCTTTATTTATTGAAAGATATCTTCTATGTTTAAAAGATATCCACACTTTTAATAAATATCTCTTTTTATATCCACTAATACCTATAAACTATTTTACCCACATTCTCTGCCTTTTTCTTATAATTTACCTTATATTAACCTTATTTTTATAATTTTAAAAATCTGAATACAAAATATTAATTAATAAAATAAAATCTCTAACCACAAAAGGAAGTTACTATTAAACAATTTTAATAGCAACATGACTATGCCATGTTATTGACCCTTCTAACCATGTGTTTTACCCACATTCTCCACTTTTTTCTTATAATTTACCTTATATTAACCTTATTTTTCTAATTTTTAAAATCTGAATACAAAATATTAATTAATAAAATAAAATCCCTAACCACAAAACGAAGTTACTACTAAATAGTTCTAATAGCAACATGCCTATCCCATGTTATTGACGACCCTTCTAAGCATGTGTTTGCAAGGCTTATTACATATATTGTAAAGTTAAAAGTGAAGGAAAGAGTTTAAGAGTAATAAAAATACGTAAACATTGAATTAGTTATATAAAATCTAAATATTTGTGATCAAATATTTTTTTATTAGAAAGTTAATATATATATATATAATATGTATATATATATATATATTAACTAATTTTTATTTGCAAATTTTAAGTTATAACGCTAGACAGTTTTAAAATTGTCCCAGGATAACAATTCCGTATCATTCATTTAAAGTTAAAGATGTACACATAAACCAACATATCATTCATTTAAAGTTAAATATGTACACATAAACCACCATATCATTCATTTAAAGTTAAATATGTACACATAAACCACCATATCATTCATTTAAAGTTAAAGGTGTACGCATAAACCATTCCACTGTGCACAGCGATAGAAATTTTGATCCGCTAAAGATAGCATAACACTTCCCATCCATCTAGGCGACCTGATTGAAAACCAAAGTTGACTCGATTGAAAACCAAACGTAACTTGAGAAACGCTTCCTAAGAAAAAAAATCTGAACACAATATAGTCAAAAACAGTGACATTAGGGTAAGACAACAATCTATGGGTTAGAAGCTTGATATAATCTCACATGTTTAGACACAATTACTATATTGTTCACTGAGAAAATTGCCACAAAAATAATTTACCAGCTCTGCTATCATCTTCGTTGAATTTATCTGAAATGAAAAATTGGTTGTCAGGGATATCATAAGGTTAAGGTGCAGGTGCAGGTGCATGAAGCAACCCTTCAGCCATGTTGCAAGAAATGCTATCAAATCACCCTTGGGAAAATCCTCACTCTGATTACTATCTGTCTCAATAACCTCTGCCTTTCCCTACAGATCTACAGACTGAAGAGAAGTTTGAGAAGTAATGGGTGGATTAGCGAAGGCTATAGCAGCCTGTATATCTCTTGTTGAAAATGTAATTTCAACTGCGCAATGGTTGAGCCATGCAGCAACATGGAAACATTGCCGACGAGCTATCGCCGATGGACCAGACACGATGACGATATTAATTCCTTTTGATAGATTATCGGGTCCACAGCATTATCGCATCAACATTATCAAAGAAATCGAGGCTTTTATGTTTGCGATGAGCGATCGTCGATATCGCTATCAGCGTATCGCTATTAGTGATAACAAAGGGGCAGGGTTTACCATGAGTTATATTGTGACCCGATAACATTATAAATAGTTCTTGATAAACCTTCAAGTACGCTCTGCAGGGCATGAAGATTGTGTGGAGTAAAACAAATTTTTAGTTGACCGCCGATTTTTTCATTAAAGCATTTAATGAATTCCTCCTGGATGTAGATAGTTGGTAGAAGTGTTTATGTTTTTTTTAATTTTTTTTTACGACACGTAAAATAATAATGTTTGCCTTGGTAGTCATTTTTTTTAACACAAATGAAACATATATGATATGTCTTTTCTTCTGTTGATACATATGAAAAAAAAATTGAAGTTTGCACAGTAGTGCGAGTGTGAAGGCAAAGAAAAATGAAGATGAAGATTTTGTAATGTAATGTGAAATGAAGGCACAACAGTGCGAGTAGAGAGAACAGGGGGAGCAGCGTGTAAGTTTTTTTTATGTGTTGATTTCGTTTGGTAAGAAAAGAATGCACAACAGTGCAAAAACAAATTTGATGTAAATCATATGTATTGTAATGTAATGGCTTGAGTGCTGGAAGCTTTTGTAATATGAAAAGTGCATAATGTGATTTTTATTTTTTACTGCAGTATATGCAAAAAGGTTTTTACAGCAGTAAATGTAAACAAAATTTACACACAATTGTGTAAATTTTTTTTATATAAAGGAGACAGAGTAATTTTGTTAAAATTTTTTGGTGAATCCCTTTGAGTAAAAGAGAATGAATCTTGTATCAGGAATTTTGTTTTAATGAATACAAAGATATTGTGAGTGTATGTAATGCTCTGCTCAGAAATATTTTAAGCTTCCATGTGTTAAAGATCTTGGAGAAAAATAGAGCATTGTCTCTGTGTGCAGTTTATGTTGTGTTTTTGGGATTTTGACAGAAAAATCCCCAAAAGTTGTATCAGAGCTTGTTCAGGCTCTTTGAAGGTGTCAAAGAAGCTGAAGGAAGGAGTTTTCTGGCTGCAACAACTTCTCCAGCAAAGTGAAGACTCAGTGAAAAGGATCCAGGTATTTCTCAAATTAGTTTCTTGTGTTACTGTTGAAGAAATAGTGAGTATTTTGAAAAAAAAAAACAAAACAGAGTCCGTTATTTGAATCATAGTTTAGAGTGCTAGAATGGGCAGCACCAAGACCAACATGGGTATGTTTAATCCTCAACTCTGATAGTTCAATGGGAAAAAATATGACTATTGGGCAATAACCATGAGAGCCCTGTTTGCCTGTCAAGATTTATGGGAATTAGTTCAAGATGGTTTTGAAGAACCAGCAAATGAAAATGCATTTAACAAATTAACTCAGGCAGAGAAAGATCTGCTGAAGAGTAATAGGAAGAAGGACTCAAAAGCCCTTTTATTTTTGTATCAAGCAGTGGACCAGAGTGTGTTTCCAAGGATAGCAGCAGCTAAGACATCCAAAGAAGCATGGAAAACTCTCAAAACAGCCTATCAAGGCATGGAGTAAGTGAAGACAACAAAACTACGGTTGCTGAGGAGAGATTTTGAGAATCTGAACATGAAAGAGTCAGACAATATTGAACATGAAAGAGTCACATGTGATTGGTTTGGTCACACAAATGAGGACTCATGGAGAACTTTTTGAAGAAAGGAGGATTGTGGAGAAACGTTTGAGGGTCCTACCCTCAAAGTTTGATGTGATTGTCACCACCATAGAAGAGACAAAGGATCTCTCAAACTTTTCAGTTGATGAACTTCATGCATCAGTGATAACACATGAGCAGAGGTTGAGTAGTAATGAAAAGTCATCTCTAGAGCAAGCCTTCAAGACCGAGTTGCTATGCCATCTCTTGAGAAGGCCTAGAAGGGCTAGGCTTACCAAGTCACCTTCTGCAACATTAACACCAACCCCACTAAGTTCATCACGAACTTGTGTAAATCTTCTTAGATATTGCAAGATATTTCCATTCTTCTGCATCTTGATATTTCAAAGTTTATCCTTGAGTTACAATTTCCTATGGTCATTGTTAGTCTCGAACAATTCTGTTAGTTCTTTCCACATTGAAAAAGGAAATTTTTTCCCATGGATATTTGAGACTATGTCGTCCCTCACTCCCTCCAAAATTATTCTCCTCACCTTGGCTACATCTTTCTGCCATTGGGCTAGGTTTTATGCATAAGATGTCATCATATGAGCAAGCCATTATCATCAAGCACTACCTCCATGTGATCCTTCCATGCAATGAAGTTAGATGTGCCTTCTAAGGCATACTCTAGTCTTAGCCCATTGAAAACGATATTCCCAACTGTGAAGAGATCCCACTACACTGCACTACAAATTTGAACCTCCCAAGAAACAAATTCAAAATTCCTATTCTAATGTGAATCTTACTCTGGTACCATGTAGAAATTATGGTGTATAATTGTATCTTCTCATAAAATTTTAATCTAAATCATAAGACACAATCCTACTCTACTTCTCTACAGAATTTAATTCATAGTTCAGAACATCAATTGGAAACATTCATAGAGAAATAACACAAATGCACACAATATTTTTCCAGAGGAAAGAAATTGGTAAGAAACCGTTATTCATTCTTACATTAATCTAATTAATAGAGATGTATTACAATTTCTTACTCAGACTGACCACAACCTACAAGTGAATAACCTATCCCTCTTCTCTCTGAGAAACTTTGACCCACACTTAAATAATTTATGCCTCTTCTTAAGCCCCTATTTCCATGCATAATTCTTGAGCAAATAAGGCCCATATTATTTAGGAATTTCCTCCAAAATGATTGTATAATTCCAAAGGTTGATCATATGACTCCATGTAACACCTGTACACTCAAGATTAGTCTACAATTGATTTTAAAAAGCCTTGGAATCTCCACCACAATTGAGGAACTCAAATTCTCTACATGCACTAGCTATTTTGGGTTGATTGATCAGTTAATTGGATGATCAGTGAGTTAGAATTTTGTCCCACTACACAACTAACCTTCCACTAGTTCCTCAAGCATTTACAACTAGTTTAATTGAAAACAACTTGAAATAACTGACCTTGATTGCTAAAAATTAGCAATCACACATGCTTGAATAAAATCCAACTCCTCTAACCTAAATTTACTTAGATCATTGACTTAAAATAGCTGTCACCTAAATTTAATTCAACCGAGTTGTTCGTTGATATGGAAATTCGAAGTTTCCTAATTTTCCAAGGCAAAATCAAATTGATACCTTCTTACTGCATTTTTCAACACAATTCAATATGTTCTAGAAATCGAAAGTGACAATGGAGAACATGATAGAGTTACAACAAGTTTTGTTTTATTTAAAATTTTTATTGTTATGAAGTTCATTGAAATCAAAAAAATAATTACGTATATGTAGGTTTGTATATTTCGATGTTCGGGGAAAAAATTATTCCTCATATTTTGTAAGGTTTTCATGGATTGTTTTACAAATGTTTCATATTTATAAGGTTCAATTACACGATAAAAGTCTTTCGGCATGTGTTACAATTCAAAGAGATCTGCAGCAAAACATTTTTCCAGTGATATTTCTAAAAAATATAGTTAAAAAAAAAAAGTCTTTTTTACATCATAGTAAACATTCATTTGGGCAGTGAATATACGAAAAGCATTTGAAAATTTAAGAAATCTACTTTCCTCGCCAAGTGGAATATGTACAATCAACCATATCATATTGTTTAAATAGACGTTGATAAAGAACAAAAAATAAGAAAATATTTGATTGCGCGTTACTAAGTTTCTATTTTCTATATTAGTTATAAAAGATTTTCAAGGGTATCTAAAGGTGATTAGCATATACATGATGCCATTCAAAACTATATGTGCAAAATTCATTAATCCAATCACAAATTCTAGGAATATAAATTATGCTATGCTTTATTTCACTTCTTCTTAAGAACACTCTTACTTTCTTTATTTTCATCCTCTAAATTGCATCATACATGCAACTGACGAGACTGAAAAATAGTTTTTTCTAAGGAGTGTCAAATTGGAAAAAAGTATTTCCTACACTACGAGAAATTACCTATGACCAATCCTAAGAAGGAAAAATAGATTCTATTGAAATCTTGAGCAACTTTGAAATACATGGAAAATTTATGATATACCATCAAATCATAGTTGTACATATACACTGATAGGTTTCTTTGTTTACATTGTTAAGAAATTAGGAACCAACATAGTTTTTAGTCATTCCATTTCCAAACATCCTAAGAGTGCTTTTGTTTTATTGGACATTTTCAATCTTATTTTGCATTATCAATCAATATATGATACCCACACAAACACGATTAGAAATCTACTCATCATAACAACAAGATGTTTTTTTCTATCAATACAAATTTTACTATGACATTGTACATAAGCGTAATCCAATGAACTTTT
Source organism: Pinus taeda (assembly GCA_000404065.3). NCBI lineage: Eukaryota > Viridiplantae > Streptophyta > Pinopsida > Pinales > Pinaceae > Pinus > Pinus taeda. Next base: position 9,489 of record APFE030087332.1, read on the forward strand.
TGTTTGTTTGTATGTTCCAGCTCTATGTTTTGTATTATGCTATGTCATTTTTTATTTTTTATTCTTGGCCTTCATTATTTTTTTTGCATTGTTTTCTTGCTTTATCAAATTTTAAAGTTCTATAACTACTTAGGCTCAGTGACATTACTTTATTAAGTATTTTTTTTTACTATTTAATTGGTTATTCCATACAAGTCTTTAACAAAGATCCAAATAACTCGTCATACAAAGCTCAAACAATTTTATAAACCAACATAACTTATTAAATATATTACATTTATACATATATTCGTAATCTAGAATAGTTTGATATGTTTCTTTGCGTCAACTATATCGATAATATTACAATACATAGCCTTTAGCATACACTGAATTTTAAAAATCTATTTAGAAAAGAGAAAAAAATTCTCTACTAATTAACCATTTTTTCTGGGAATTAATGATTATGCTAATTATGCTATCAAAATCAAGAATTGATTCACCTGTCATTGATTTGGAATAACTCCTCTGATAATGTGCTTACAGTCTCTAGTTCATCTTCAATATGCCTAAGCATTAGCTAAACTTCTAGTACTTGATGCATTAACATTAAAATATATTTGCTAAGCATTAAGATATATTTATTGAGCATTAAAATATCTTCACTTCCTGCATGTATAGCTTCCTTTGTACCCATTCCATTGTTACTTTGAGCCATGTATTTAGTGTTTGTAACAAATGCAAGAAATCATTGATAAATTATGAAGTGATAGCTTAAAATACTTAATAGTTTTAGAACAAAATGAACATTGACAAATTGTTTTTACAAGAAACAAGCGTGCGCACACACACACACACACACACACATATATATAATGTGTGAGAGGTAAAAAGTCATCTAAATCACGATTTGACATTCATGTTCTGAGACGACATGTAACTACTATCAATTTCAATGATAACCGTTAACTGGTAATCATTATCAATGTGGATAGTACTAATTCACTTGATCTTTAATCATAAAAGACGGTTCTAAAATTTATTACTTTAAATCAGATATGATTTACTTAAACTCCAATTTGACATGGTGTAATTGACACAATTACATTTCATGATTAATTCACTTACATGATTTAGAAATCAATTCTGATATACTATTTTTATTAAAATCGTAAAGCACATTCTATTTTCATTAACTAACGCATATCTAGTAGATTTAGTATGTAGAATTGCCATCCTATAGACCAACTTTTACTTTGCAAAAGTAATTTTAGAACCTAGATGCCAATTTGCCACTTGAATGTCTTTTTTACTTTCTTGCTTTGTAAAAATATTAAATGAACTTTGTTTACTGAAATAAGTAATGTGCCTCATTTATGTCTTACAACCACTTCCAACTACCCAGACAGAATATACAATAGTCACGTAATAAAACATGTTATAAACACTAATTTTATACTACACAAATAATGATTATAATATGTGATATCAAAATTCATAAATGAAAACTGATACTACATGTTAGCTTTGAACTTTTTCGCTACCAAACTCCGCACTTATGTATCAGTTCCAAGAAAAAAATATACAATTTTTTTTAATGTGAAATGCAAGCGTTTGTAGAATCAAAACGTGAAAGCTTCCTCCGCACAATAGAACACCAAATAACCATAAAGAAATCTTATGTTCAATGATATCAAATTGATCATATTTGACAATATGGAGATACACGTTACTTATAATTCAAATATTACAAAACCAAATACAAAATATTTAATACTAAAATATTAGCAATAAAAAACATTATTTATAATTAAAATATTCTCAATAATATTGTATTGGTCCACCGCTTATCTCAGTGTTATTGTAAACAACAAATATAAATGCCTTCAATGTGAACTCCAAAGATACATAGATCTTCACAACG
>APFE030087334.1:0-22449 GCA_000404065.3 Pinus taeda
TCTGGGTTTTTTATCAAATCCACTGTAACCCATTTCTTCATCCTCTTCTTCATGATCAACCCTCCTTCTACTCTCCAACACCATAATAACCAAAAAGGGAACCAAGAAGAAGAAAATGCCAAGCCATATAACCATGATGTTTGAAATTTGAAGTTTTGAATCTGCAAAAAAATGGAGGAATGGGAATGGGAAATAGAGAAATATTTTATTTATTTATTTATGTAGCAATGAACATAAAAAAAATGTTAAGAGTGTAGGTCCTGCCTCTTTGGCCTTCAATCCCAAGCTCCAATCTCCCCTTGCGAGCTCCTCCAAGCTCCTCTCTCACCAATCTCCTCTCTCCAAGCTTCAAACACTCTCTTGCTCCAAACTCTCTTGCTCAAGCTCTCAATGGATGAAGTGAATAATTGGAGGGGAGAGGGTCTATTTATTTTTCCCCCTCCCTTTCCCTCCCTTTCCTCTCCGCCACCAGCGTTGCCCTCCCTCTCGTTCACAACCTTTCTTTCTGCCAATTGGGAGCATTTTTCAGAGGGGAAGCGATTAGGGAGCGATCGCTCCCCCTCTGAAAAACGCTCCTGGAGCATACGGGAGCTGTCAAGGAGCGAATACTCCCAACTGCTCCCAAAAATGCTCCAGTGAAATCAGGGAGTGCTTTTTTTTTTCCAGGAGCGCTCCCGCCGCAACCCTATTTTGAACTATATCTATTAAAGCATCATAGGAGAAGATACACTGATGGGATTGATGAGTAAACTATATTTATTGAAAGCATTGTCACAAAAGAAATTTCATGTGGCATCAACAATTTAACCATCTTTATTTGAAAATTTCTCGAGGAAGAAATTTCCTATGGGACTTGTTACCCATCCATATGGGTGACCCCTATGAGAAAAATTTCTTTTGTTGTTTCATCTTGTCAGCCAACAACCCTATCGTGATCCACAAGTTGCTAGCCTCAAATGCTCCTCAATCAATGCTTTCTTTTACCTAGCCTATTCATTGCATAAAGGTGGGTCATTTGTTGTGAGGTACATTAACCATTTTTGTGTTCAGGTACTTTCATTTAATGTTTAGGGGCATTTTAGTAAGGATTGTAGGTCGAATTGAATGATAGACTGCTTTTGGTTGTACACTTGCTCCCATGCTTCATCTTGGTGGTTACCACTTGCTCCTAGTCCAATGTGACCTTCCTTGAGGCATTTTTCTTCACTATCTAGGAGGGCCACAAATAGGAGGCTCTGATTGATGTTGCATGTCCACGGTAATCCATACTTAACAACTTTCATCTTCCCTATATATCCACATCCCATCTTTGGGTTGATTTTAATCGTAGGTCGTAGGTTGAATTGAATGATAGAGCGCTTTTGGTTGTACACTTGTTCCCATGCTTCACCTTGGTGGTCACCACTTGCTCCTAGTCCAATGTGACCTTCCTTGAGGCCTTTTTCTTCACTGTCTAGGAGGGCCACAAGTAGGAGGCTCAAATTGATGTTGCATGTCCACAGTAATCCATACTTAACAACTTTCATCTTCCCCATATATCCACATCCCATCTTTGGGTTGATTTTAATCTGCCATCAATGTTGGTTCACTATTTTCCACATCCTTGAGTAGTGGCCTAGAAACCTTGCCCTAAGAGGCCGATGCAATAGAAAGAAAGAAAAAGGCATGAGCCATAAAGTTGAAATGCAAAATATTGGTAGGGATAGACAAAGTGTGTGGACAAAATCCTAGCTTGAGCTCTACCCCCATCATTAGCCCTCACTCAATTCCTAGCTAAAGTGTGATCTATATGATTTAAGGAACTTGAAATATCCCAACCCCAATGAGCGAGGAAAGGCTTCATCTTTAAGGGGTCAATCAAGAATCAATAAAAGCTTGTAATCCAAGCTATATATGTAAAAAAATTGATCACGAAAAAGATGGACAAGAGGGTTGGTAAAAATAGGCCAAGAAAAGGAATAACTTAGGTCCCATGATTGCTCCCTCTTCACATCATAACACACAAGGATATTGTGAATTTCATAGTTTGCACAAGAAAGTGGAATCGTCCATGAAGTAAACTCGAGATCATCTCATGATCACTGACACCTACTAATTGAGAGGTTGGCCTAGGAACCATTCCTCCCCTTAGAGTTCGAAGCACCTGATAGGGTCTTGTGATAACCCTCCCATACCTAAGCAAGTAATTTGTTTACAAATCATAAGCTAGGAAAACATTTGAACATGATGACTATGTGAAGTACCTTGGTGCCTTTCACATTAAATATGCCCCACTCTGATATTGTTATGGTTTGTGCACCTATTATGTCAATCTCACTTAATTTTATGAGTATGTTGCTAGATATTTGCTCCTAGGTACAACTACCATCCCTTAGGGATTGAATGGTGGTTCTTTAGCACTTCAGCCACTAGATGACTCCACTAGACACTTAGTATGTTGACCACTTATTGAGGAGAGTTGACCTTGGAATGTCACAGCAAAGTTGATGATATGCTTCTCTCCCTCCGAGACCTTCAACATTGTCTTCCAGAGCAAGGACATTGCCTTGAGAGTTGATGCACCCCAGAGTTCATAGGACACCCCCAAGTTGGCATTGCATCTACTTGATCGATGTTGCGCTATTTTTGAGGATATTCGATAATGATCCCTTGGGACCCTTCTAAAGGGGATGGTAAACTACGCTACATGATAACATCATGTGCTAGCTCCATGATGTCCCCTTCCTATTAGAATCTGTTAAACCTAGCAAACAGTAAATCATTAACCTAGCAAATTGCAGATCTATTGTATAATTTACACATCTAGGTTTTTAACTTAGTTAGCGGAAGCAAAAATTAAGTAACCAATCTCAAAAAAACGACACACCTGTAATGCCCAATCAAAGTTTTTCATTAGCAATCCAAACTTACTTGGGCTCCTGTCCTAGGATAACGACCCAACTGAGGAATAACTTACAACCCTAGATTAGATATGGTTGATCAACCCTCCATGGTTGACTCGAATCTCCTTCTCGCCCTTCCTCAAACCTAATACTCACTGAGAAGACTCTCTCAATTTTGTGATATTGTAGTGTGTCTTTCCCATCTCCCTAGTATTGCTTTTATAACTTTACATTGAGCTAAATCCCTAACCCTAATCTCCAAAGTGATTGATTGTCGATATTGAATCTCGCTTCAATTGAGATCAACGATCGAGATTAAAACATATTCAATAAAGTAATTTACTTTACTTTTCTTAAGTTTCTTTACCTCAATAAGCCAACATAATAATATGTGCTTTTTCCTCAGTTAAACTTAGGCTAAGTTACAATAGCAACTGTTCACACTAGACCAAGCATCTAAAGAGATCTTGGGTGACTTTTGCATGCCTAGACACTTGGGCCTGTGCAGAAGTACATACATGAGCTACAAACATCAACACTCCCTCTTCACAAGGGAGGTGCTTCTACCACTGGGACTATCTTCGATCATGCATCTGTTGCCTTGGTTGTTCCTATGAACTAGAAGTTTTCCATGGCCTCTGGTTTGGAAGCTTCTTCAACATCAACACTCCCTCTTAGCAAGGGTAAAAGTCAACAACAGCAGTTTGATCAATCTAATGGCCGTATACAGCACAGCACTGAGATAATTCAGCATCCTAAGAGGATCAGAGTTGGACAGGGCACATCAGACAAACAACCCATGGATCTGCCTGTGAGTAGGTAGGTTCTCAAAATGGACTTCACCGAACACATCTGATGTGGAAAAATGTGTAACTAGGTTCGGTTTTCATTAGTATGAAATGTAATCTTGTATATATAAACTGGAAACAAAGAAAAAATATTATTATTATTAGAGCATGGGTTTCATGCTGAAGATCTTTTATTTTATAGGTCAAGCACCCATTGAGTGCTTCTAGGGTTAGTCCTAGGTATAAGAGTCATTGTCATATATGAAAGACCCTATGGGCACATTGTAAATTGTACAAGAAAATTTATGTTGTCTTGAAAATGTCAAATTACCTCCAAGATCAAGTCAGCCTACATAAGTTGTCAAGTCGTCCTACATGAAGAGCCACATCCGCCCTTAAAGGACGCCTATATATAAGAAGAACTCGTCCTCCATTTGGATCATTCACTCACTCATCTCTCATACGAATTAGTCCTAGGTATAAGAGTCATTGTCATTTATGGAAGACCCTATGGGCACATTGTAAATTGTAAAAGAAAAATTATTTTGTCTTGAAAATGTCAAATTACCTCCAAGATCAAGTCAGCCTACATAAGTTGTCAAGTCGTCCTACATGAAGAGCCACGTCCGCCCTTGAAGGATGCCTATATATAAGAAGAACTCGTCCTCCATTTGGATCATTCACTCACTCATCTCTCATACGAAGAAGGAACCAATATAAGGACGAAGAAGGAAGTGCGAAAAAGAAGGACAAGGAAAGTCAAAGTATTTTTGGTCCTCTACTTTCTTCTGGAAGTGTGAAGTTAGGGTTTCTGCACTGGGCAAGTCTAAGGTTCGATTTTGGAAGCAAGAAGAGCAAGAAGGCAAGCGAAGGTCTCTTAGGGTTTCCTACTAGCCCTAAGACTCAAATCAAGGTAGCGAGGTCAAGGGAAGAGCAGTTAGAGGGAGCTTGAAGTCTCTTAGAGAAGCAACAGTAGTTGCTAGGGGGCATAATTTCGGATCTACTGGGAGGTCTAAGATATTTTTGGAGGAGGTCGAGGAAGACTTGATCTTGGAGGGTATTTGTCTGAGTCTAGGTCATGGTATTCGTCAATTGAAAGATCTGGAAGTAAGAAGAGATTTTACGAGTTTTCCCCTCAAGAGGAGGGGTTTTGGCCCTGGCTTGTAGCCTACATACTGTCATTGTCATTATTGTTTTGGTAGTTGTTTGATGTATTGCACATTGAAATAAGAAAAATCAAAGCTAATAAGTAAAAAGACTAAACAAGCAATTATCAAGTTAAGAGAATTAACACATACATTGCCCTATTGAATTCTCAACATGGGATCGAAGCTTTGGTTATCTAAGGGCATCATGAAGATCTCCTCTACAATGAAGAAGGTCATCAAAAGGATGGCAAGCCATCTCAAGAAAGGCATCAAAGAGGTATGGAGTCTCATATTCTCTTCAAAGAAGGAATCAATCACAGAAAAGGATGGACTATTCTCTGCTCTCTCTGGAACATTTCAAGACGAAGACACCTGGGTAATTGATAGCCATGCATCAAGGCACATGATTGGTTAGTCTCACCAATTGAAGACCTTATCAAAAGAAAAATCTGCATACTTTGTGGAACTTGGAGACAACAAGAGCTATCCTGTGAAAGGTATTGGATCATCATCCATAAAGCTAGAAGATGGAAGCAACATCCACCTCAACAACATTTTGTTTGTTCCAGGTTTGCACAAAAATCTTCTTTCTATTTCAAGCTTAGAAGATAAAGGATATAGAGTAGCCTTCATTGATGGAAAGGTAGTTGTATAGGCAAAAGACTCAAGCAAAGAACAAGCTAAAGTGATTGGTATCCGAGAAGGAAGGCTCTACAAATTAATATCTCCCGTAAATCATGCCCTAGTTCACACTAAGATTAGTCCATGTGAAATTTGGCATAGAAGGTTTGGTCATCTACATTTTAAATTTCTTCCAACCCTAAATTCCATAGTAGATGGAATACCAAATCTAAAGGAGGATCATGAAGGTGTCTGCAGAGGATGTGCATTAGGAAAAAACACCAAGAGACCATTTGGAAGCAGTGCTTCACGGTCGAAAGAAATCTTGGATCTCATTCTCTGATGTATGTGGCCGTATGACTCCAAAATCACTTGGAGGACATCTTTATTATGTCACATTCATAAATGATCACTCAAGAAAGACTTGGGTTTATTTAATGAAAACCAAGGATGAAGTATCGACTAAATTTCAAGAATTCAAAGCCGAAGTGGAGAACCTTACAGAAAGAAGGATCAAGATACTAAGATCTGATAATGGAGGAAAATATACATCCAAGGAGATAATAGCATTCTGTAAGGAATCTGAGATTAAGAGGGAGTTGATAGTTCCATACAATCTCGAACAAAATGGAGTTGCAGAAAGAAAGAACAAGCCCATTGAAGAAAGTGTAAAAGCAATGGTACACGATCAAGATCTACCAAAGTTTCTGTGGGGTGAGGCAACTAAGACAGCAGTCTACATAAAAAATTGATGTCCTCACAAATCTCTAGACAATAAACCTCCGAAAGAAGTGTTCACTGGAAAGAAGCCATCTGTCGATCATCTCTGAATCTTTGGATGTCGTGTGTATATTCATATACCAAAGGACAAAAGAAAGAAGTTGGATCCTTCTGGTGTGAAAGGTATATTTGTTGGGTATAGTAACTCATCGAAAGCCTATAGAATCTATATGAAAGATGGACATCAAAGTTATTTGTGATGCCATATTTGATGAGAGCATAGCATTCAAGAAATCAAAAGAACGTTTTATAGATTCTAATGACGAAGAACTTCCTATGTTTGAGGAAGAAGTTGACAAGCAAGAAGGATCTCACCATGATGAAGAAGGACCTAGTGAACCTGTTCAACCCATGGACATTCAAGAAACAACAAAAAGACCTAATTGGTTGAAATCTACACTACTTGATGTAGGTCATGGGGCAGCTCAAGGATCATTTAGAGAAAGTAAAAGACCCAAGAGATACTCTGGGTATGCTGCATACATGACAAAATTAATAGAAGCATAACCATCCACTTTTGAAGAGGCTATAGAACATCGAGAATGGAAAGATGCCATGAATGAAGAATATCAATCTACAATGAAGAATGGAGTCTGGGAGATCGTACCTAGGCCTGAAGACAAATCTGTAGTTACTTCCAAGTGGATTTATAAGATCAAGCATGCAGCTGATGGAAGTATAGATAAGTATAAAGCAAGATTTGTGGCAAGAGGGTTCCCTCAACTTGAAGGCATCGACTATGAAGAAACTTTTTCTCCAACAACAAGTAATACATCAATATGATCATTAGTCTCTCCAGCAGCATCGATGGGATGAAACATCCACCAAATGGATGTCAAAACTGCGTTTCTGAATGGCGCGATAAATGAAGAAGTCTACATAGAACAACCCTTGGGATTCGAAATCAAAGATAGGAAGGCATATGTCTGCAGATTAAAGAAAGCATTACATGGCCTCAAGCAAGAACCAAGGGCATGGTATGCTAGAATGGATGCATACCTACAGAGACTAGGCTTCACAAAAAGTTATTCTGACTCAAACCTCTATATTAAGGTTGTAAACAAAGAACCTATAATTATTCTTTTGTATGTAGATGATCTTCTCTTGACAGGTGTAGAAGGTCGAATTGAAGAATATAAGAAGCAATTAGCAGCAGAATTTCATATGAAGGATGTGGGGTTGATGCATTACTATCTGGGACTTGAAGTCTGGCAGGAACCTAATGAAGTCTATTTAGGTCAAGGAAAGTATGTGATTGAGATTCTGAAGAAATTCAACATGATGCATTGTAAAGAGAAGAACACTCCGACGATCTTAAACTTGAAAAGACTAAGGAGTTTTGAATCAAACCCTGTGGATCCTTCCAGATATAGACAATTGATTGGCTCATCAATGTACTTGGTGAATAGTCGTCCAGACATATGTTTTGCAGTAAATATACTTGGTCAATTCCGAGGGGAGTCGAAGCATGATCATTAGATAGCAGCAAAACATATCCTGAGATATCTGCGGGGAACCATCAACTACTGCCTGAAGTATGATAGAAGGAATGATGTTCAATTGATTGGTTGTATAGATTCCGACTGGGGAGGCAGTCAACAAGATAGAAGAAGCACTACAAGAGGATGTTTTAGTTTGGGATCATCTATGGTCTCATGGATGAGCATAAAACAAAACATCGTTGCTTTGAATAGTGTTGAAGCAGAATATGTTGCAGCATGTGAAGTTAGTTGGGAAGCAGTTTGGTTAAGGAAGTTGTTGTCTGACTTATTTGAAGGACCTATGAACCCTACAATGATGCATTGTGATAACACCAGTTGTATTCGTTTGTCTGAGGACTCAGTGTTTCATGGGAGGACAAAGCATATCAACAACAAGTATCACTATACACGAGAGCTAGTGCAAAATGGTGTGGTGCAGCTACAGTATATCTCCACTGATGAGCAGGTAGCTGACATATTAACAAAATCACTTCCAAACAATAAGCTTGTATACTTAAGGGACAAACTTGGTTTGGTGGATTTGTCCTCCTGAATTGAGAGGGAGGGATAGACACAACATCTTGTCTTCACTTGGGAAGAAAGAATAGAAGATTGGGTAACCATCTGGCATTCGATACTCTTTGAGAATGTGGTAGGGCATTCAAGACAAGAGTAGTTGTGGACCGATATTCTTTGAGGATTAGCTACCCAAGATAAGAATAGTCCAACGAGAGGTCATACTCTGGGAAGACCTAGGTGGGGTATGTACCTTGGAGAGACAACGATGATGTTGTCTACACATCATTGGTCTCGCCAGCATTGTGCTCTGATCTTGTGGAGAGATAGAGTTGTTATTCAAGACCTTGCTATATGACAATGTTGGTTATTATGATGCTAGACAGATGGGTTACCAATCCAACTCTTCTTATGAGATCTCTTCAAATTGAGAATGACCGTGTACCTCCTATGAATACCTCCCTAGTTAAGAGGGAGTGTTGAAAAATGTGTAACTAGGTTCGACCTTCATTAGTATGAAATGTATTCTTGTATATATAAAATGAAAAAAAAAATATTATTATTATTGGAGCATGTGTTTCATGCTCAAGATTTTTTATTTTATAGGTCAAGCACCCATTGAGTGCTTCTAGGGTTAGTCCTAGGTATAAGAGTCATTGTCATATATGGAAGACCCTATGGGCACATTGTAAATTGTAAAAGAAAATTTATTGTCTTGAAAATATCAAATTACCTCCAAGATCAAGTCGGCCTACATAAGCTGTCAAGTCAACCTACATGAATAGCCACATCCACCCTTGAAGGAAGCTTATATATAAGAAGAACTCGTCCTCCATTTGGATCATTCACTCACTCATCTCTCATACGAAGAAGGAACCAATAGACAGACGAAGAAGCAAGTGAGAAAAAGAAAGACAAGAAAAGTCTAAGTATTTTTGGTCTCTCTACTTTCTTCTGGAAGTGCGGAGTTAGGGTTTTTGCACTGGGCAAGTCTAAGGTTCGATTTTGGAAGCAAGAAGGCAAGTGAAGGTCTCTTAGGGTTTCCTACTAGCCCTAAGACTCAAATCAAGGCAAGCGAGGTCAAGGGAAGAGCAGTTAGAGGGAGATCGAAATCTCCTAGAGAAGCAACAGCAATTGTTGGGGAGCAGAATTTCGGATCTACTGGGAGGTCAAAGATATTTCAGCAGGAGGCCAAGGAAGACTTGATCTTGGAGGGTATTTGTATGAGTCTAAGTCATGGTATTCATCAATTGAAAGATTTGGAAGTAAGAAGAAATTTTACGAGTTTTCCCCTCAAGAGGAGGGGTTTTGGCCTTGGCTTGTAGCCTACATACTTTGTCATTGTCATTATTGTTTTGGTAGTTGTTAGATGTATTGCACATTGAAATAAGAAAGATCAAAGCTAATAAGTAAAAAGACTACACAAGCAGTTATCAAGTTAAGAGAATTAACATATACATTGCCCTATTGAATTCTCAACATCTGATGTCGTTGGGCATCTTCTGTACTGTGTTTCTAACCCTACTCTCTATCATTTCAGTTATTAGAATAGATTTCATTTCAGCATTTATGTTTCATAGATTAGATTTCAATTCTATTCTTAGAATAGATTTACACTTCATATTAGTAGAATAGTTTTTGTTTACAGAGATTCTATTTCATGTATTTAATGTCATATGATGATTTTTGGATTTATATATTTGGATGGGCACTACTGATATAAACTCGTGTGTTGCTTGGATGCGGATTTTGGATTCTCGCATTCCTTCAATGAAGCAAAATGTCCCCAAGTAGAGCCAGATGTTGACCACTCCAAACCAACTACCCTATAGCAACATACAATTTTTTTTCCAAAGCATTCCATCATGTTTGAGTAGTCACACATCCAGATATCATCATCATCTCTCAACATTTTTTTCAAAAATTGTAATCCAAATTCTACAGCCATGCACGGCCATTGTAAAAATGATTCTAATATGACTATGAAGCCATGTAAAAACATTTAGGTAAGCCTTTGATTCTTAGCAAAGAATTTAACTCTAGGGAGTTTTTTACCCTCCGCCAATTATTCGCGTTTTCTAACCCAAATAATGGGCAGAATATTTCTCCCACACATACCCCAAAGGTAGGGTGGGGTTCGATGGTAAGGTCTCAGGTGTAGTCCTAGTGTTATCGAGTCTATGTAAATTCTCATACTAGATCATCTATCATGTGTCGCAAAATTTGGTTGTGTCTAGAGGTCATGTTTTCATTGTTAAAATCCCCCTTTGTATGGGATGTCTATGTGATACTTGATGTAAAAAGTGTTGTCTAGGAATATTTTAGGTGGATGATTAATCATAATTAGACATCATCGCCTAAATATTTTTAAGACCCACTTTGAGGGTGAAAATACTCTAAAGCCATTTTAATTCATTTTTTGGCAAAAAATTAGCAAAAAAATTGTCAAAAAATTAAAATGAGAGAAAATAAAAATTCTCTCCAATTGGAAAAACGATTTTTTGGAAAAAAGAAGACATTCTTGAGGAACAATAAATTTGAAGGACTCATTTCCAAGGCAGAAAATCCCACAAAAAATTCCTTGGACCTGAAAAATAATTTTTCAAGGAAATTATGAGGAAAGAAATTGGAAAATATTTTGGAGGGCCTCTATTAAAGGAAAAAAAAATGATTTTTTAAGAAAAATAAAACTTTTGGACCATGGTGGTTAACTCAAAGAGCATTTTTCAAGGAAAAAAGGTTGGAAAAAATATTTTTGGGGCTGGGATCAAAGCCTTCATCATCAAATTCAAACTTTTTCTTCTAGATCAAGGGTCGGGATTTAATTTTGGCATGGATCAAGCATCAACTAGTTATTATTCTCCAGGATCAAGTCAAATTTGTGCACATCTTTGGACCTAGTTGTTTTCCACCTGGAGGGGGATCAAGATCTCTCTATTTTCTATATAAGGAAGCCTAAGGCTCCTCATTAAACCATCTTTGGATGGTGTAATTAGATCTAGAAGCTCTGTAATAATTTTTTTATCAATAAAATCAAAGTCTTTGGGGGCAAATCTATGTCTATATTTCTTCAGCGTCTTGTGGTAAATTTATTATGATTTTGTGCATAATATTCTATTGAATTTTAATGTTGTTATTTCCATATGCCTTAAGGATTAATTAGTGTATAGTTATCTTACACTATTTTTTGAGTTAAGGAAGCATTGTCGATTGGACAGATCTAGTGGATTTTAGCTTAATCCCTAGACTTCCCTCTACATGTGCCAATTAATTCCATTTGGATCTAACATATTTTTCGAGAATTTGTAGAAAATCTTCTTGAATGAGATCTCAGGTACTTGGGGAAGCTTTAGCTAAACCAACCAACTACTTGGACACAAGGACTAAAGAACCCATAGTGGGTCATCTTAAAGGCTTATCATAACACATTATGAAGGGACGTTTGCCAAAATTGGCAAAAAAGGTGCTCTCACAGGTTGTAAATACTTCTTCTGTAGAGAGGTGTTGTAGCACCTATAGCTTCATCCATAATGTGAGAAGAAACAGACTCAATGAAAACCGGGCAAAAAGTTTGGTTTGTGTGCACTACAACTTGAGGTTGTTGAGTCATTATCGTGATCGGGCTTATGAGGATACATCATATAAAACTTGGGACAACAACCCAGAGGATGATAATTTGGAGGATGGCACTATACATCTAGAAGAATTGGAAACATAACTTTCAAAAGATGATGATAAAGCAACAGAAGCCATGTCACCCCCACCATCCAGTAGCAGTGTTCGAGTTCCAAAGATTGTTCCTTTGTTGTCGCTACCTACATCTACATCATCACGTGGAGGGCATGTGCCTTCTGGTTCTAGTCGTGCAACTATGCGGGAGTAGACTCTTAGAAGACCACCACGACCTACTCAGAAATTAGACATTTCTCGTGGCGGCAAGAGTCCTAAGCATTAGCAATAGATAATAGATTTACTTGTCTTTTCTAGTTTCTAGTAGTTTTTATAACTATTGACTCTTTCATATTTATTATGATATTTTTTGTAAACAATATATGACAATTTAAGTTTGAAGTTTGAAGTTGCCAATTATAACTCATTGGTAATGAATTATGAATATGACGCTTCGTGAAAGTTGAAAGTTGTTTCATTTCATTTCATGTTAGAATTTTTATATAATTTTGGTGATCAAGGATGATAAATGTTATCTATTGAATTTTGAAAGCTTGAAACGTTAATATTGATGAATCATGAGACTCGATATGTTGTATGTTACTAACTTGTGGATGTGGTTGATGAAGATTATAACTTTTAGATGATTGATGTTATATGGTTTAATCTATGTTTTTATGCTTTTTATATCTAATTCATCATTCTACATGATTTTGTTGACATATATGCATCAAAATATATAAAACTATAAATTATATAAATATTCGCTCCCGGACCAGGCGCTTTCGAAAATGTCGCTCCCCGCTCCCACTCCCAAGTAACCTTGATCTTGTGGTCGTTCACGAACTCTTTTGTGGTCATATATTTGGATGATATCCTCATCTTCAACAAAACCTTACCAGAACATTTGCAACACATTTAGTGAATCCTAAGTACCTCGCGCCAACACAAGTTGTATGCCAATCTCAAAAAGGCTTATTTGGCATGTAGAGAATTCAGTATTTAGGATACATCGTGGATGAACATGGGGTGAATCTAGACTAGCCAAGATCCAAGTTGTTCGGTGTTGGCCAACCCCTAACAACTCTTATGGAACTCTACAACGTCTTGGGCCTTGCCAACTTTTACAAAAGGTTTGTATGGGGTTCTCTGATATCACTTGGCACTTAATTCAAGTGACCAAGGGTGGAGCTAAAGCCACATTCAAGGATCTAAAACATCGCCCCTACTTCACACTAGTCCTCATCCCACTAACCTAAGACAGCGATCTAAGATTGAGATAGATGCCTCCAATTATGCTATCAATGCAGCCCTCACTCAGTGGGGATATTTAGTGGCTTATCATAGTCAGACACTTTCTGCTATTGTTTGTAAATACCCAACCTATGATAAGGAGGTGCACTCCATCGTGTAAGCATGTTGATAGTGGAATCATTATATTTTGGGCAAGGAAATGATCATCCATGTTGATTACATGCCTTTGCAATTCATGTCGACACAAAGAAAGTTACTTAATGATCGCTATCGGAGATGATCAACATACCAACAATTCCACTTGAACATCAAGTACAAGAAGGGAAACACTAACCATGTTGCAAACTTCTTCAATCAACTCCCAGTTGTAGTGCTAACCACAATTCTTAACTCTTGTGGGCACGAGACCTCCGTGTGGCCAAAATTATACAACAGCAACTCTAACTTTGTTGCTACATATCAGACATTGCTCTGAGGCACACAAGTTCCAAAATTCCACCGCTATGATGTGCTCTTATGATACCTCGGCCACCTCTGTGTCCCTTATTGCGAGTGTGCCAAGCCAATGTGGGAGGTACATTATAGCCAAGTGCCAGGGAACTTTAATGTCAAGAAGACAATAGCAGTACTTTGGGAGTATTTCTACTGGCCAAAACTTCGACAAGGCATCAACCAATATATTAAATCATGCATTTCTTGCACCATCACTAAACCAACCATCAAGAAGCATGGAATGTGTAATCCTCTCACTACGCCAAATAAGCCCTAAGAGTCGATTTCCATGGATTATATGTCAATTTTTCCCTATACCAAGCATAATAACAATTATGTGTTTGTGATTTTCAATCGGTTCTCTGAGATGGTCACTTTGGCACCATATAAGAAGAATATCACAACTGAAGCCACTGCAAAACTCTTCTTTGAGAACATTTGGTTTTATTTTGGGCTATCTCAAACCATTATTTCAAATAAAGCCAGCAAGTTCCTTAGTACCTATTATGGCTCAATCTAGTAAGGGTCCTAGGAAGGGTTCCAAAGGAGCAACTACTAGACCAAGTGGCAACAATAGGACAAGGACCCACTGTCACCTCAGTCGATGTCCCCTACTCTTTATGGACTTTTACCGATGGGAGGAGTCTCGGTATAAGGAAAATCACTATGAATGATAAGTCATGATATGATAGATAGTGATTCCAAGAGCCCATTCACAAGAGTGACTCAAATGATAGGGTATACTTTCTCTAGAGGCAAGGTGTGGGGCTCTCCAAGAAAGGCTTAAAGGAGACCTAGACCTAGGGATTTGAAACACTTCTTAATAAGGGACGCCCTAGACATAGGATTCCTAAGAGAAGAAGGTTTCTAGGTGGCCTTTGTGAAATAATGAATGATGAAGGTATGGGACCACAACGAATCCCATGTGGACCCAAGCAAAATCTAGGGTTTCGGGTGAAACTTCAAACAAAAGATCTAGAGCAAACAAGGGAAAAGAAGAGGGTTAATGAAATTGAATTTCACTTGAGTTTAAGTGCAATGGCCCTTGAGGAAGACACTAACCAAAGAAACCTAGGAACAAGAACAAAGTTGGAGCCAGGGCTTGAGATATTTCCAAATCTACCCGTGGAAAATGCATCCAAGTTTGAGGGCCTACGGAAAACCCCAATGCAGGTATAGTCCAACTCGCTCCCAATATGGATGGCTCCAATGAATTTTGCTTGATGCTCTATGAGACCTCTAGGGTTAGGGCTTCGAAAAAGGGAAAGAGGTGAAAAAGTGATAATCTTTAAGGTGATCACCAAGGATTAGATCAATGCCTTGCCTATTGGGAGAAATGGAGTCAATGTGCTTTCAATTTTGGAGTTCGCTTACCCAATCAAGGAGTCCTAATGGCAACTTCACATGGCCCTAAGAGGTTGCTACTAGGTCACCAAGGGATTTATACTTCTTATTGCAAAATTTGATGATTTTTCAAGGTAATTATAGAGATAATTAACCCATTGGAACATTCATTCAACATACATAAACATGCAACATATGCAATACCTCAAGAATTGTAATAACCCTACCAGAATAAATTTCCTCAATTCTACCAGATTTTTAACAATTATAATTTAAACATAAATTTATCACTATAATTCACTCATACATCTATGTTTTTCATGTTTGAAGTTGATCCTCAGTTGTTGTAGCTCCAAGATTGCTCCAGTTACCACAATGACCAAAACCTCCCTGCCAAACTGGGCACAACCTCAGTACCCAGCTCCAGAATACTTCGGAATTTCAGTACTCTTGCCCCCATGCCCAAAAGCATCAAGAACAATCAAAGCTCAGTGATCCTCACGCTGTTTGTAACTCTCTGTTGGAAGAATTGCTCCTTTTGCACTTCCACCCTCCAAAGATCCCAAAAGATGCCTTTCAATGGCATCCCCTTCTCCTTATATTTATCTGAGCCACCACCTTCCTCCCATCTCTGTGTCTTTGTCTATGTTACGTGGAATCTCTATATGCCTTTGAATCTTATTCAATTTTCATGAGATTTTATCAAGCGAACTCGCCTTTTAAAAATGTATTTAGTTTAGTTCAAGTTTATTTTATTAAAATAAAATTATTTTATTTATAATTTTAATTAAATTATATATTATTTTATTTATTTAATTAAATATAATTATAATTATAATTTTCTTTAATTAAATATTATCATACATATGTACATAAGGGTGGTATATGTATCAAGTACCTAACTTGATATATTCATTATATTCCAGTGAGATGGGAATTTTATTTTCGATAATCATTCATTACCCTAATTTAGACATTTCTCTGTATTAGCTAATATAATAATATATATATATATATATATATATATATAGTGCAATACATGCGGGCCCATGCATAAGTAGCTATCATATGGATGTCTCGCATGTATGCTAATATTTGTATTTTGTTGTAATTATAGGTGGGCCATTACATACATTCCTCCTTCCAAAAACTTTGTTCCGAAGTTAGGGTTTATATAGTTTATTGATAATTATTTAGTGTTTAGTATAATCACATAAGAATTGTATTTCAGAATTGAATTTGTTTGACATGGGGCATTTTAAAATTTGTGTTCTTGAATATTTTTTAAAATTTTGCAACTATAAAATTCATGTCTTGCCCTTGTTGAGTTCCCAAGCTATTCTAGAATCATCCTATCCTTCCTAATCACTTCCGCTCCCATCCTATTTGTCCTCTACTGGAGTATGCCATGGTGTCAGCTATACTGATCTAACCATTCATAGACTCTAAAGAAGACAACATCGACTATATCAACCTGATTTCCCGATAGGCATCTAGTAGTCATTATCACACGTCTAGAAGAGCATGACTCGCACAGTTCTCCCATGACTCCAAGTTTTGGAGGATAAATGGTGGGAAACACCTCCACCCCTCTTAGTAGGATCAGGGTTAACACCCTATCTTGGAATCTTATTGGGCTTCAATTGTTATTGAAGCTTTTATCATCACGTGGTCATTTTGGTAACGATGTTATTTGCAATGTAAACATGTAAGGTCCTCTTTTGCCTAATATCAATCTATCTTAACAATTATATCAGCATCCTTGATTTGGCTTGAGTTTATCATGAAGCAGACATAGAATTTGAAAATTAAGTACAGAGGAATACTGTAACGACGCATCTAAACTAATCCACTAATATAAAGTTTTAAACTTTATACTAAAAACGGATATGATAAACTTTAAAACAAATATGAGTTAAACTTCAAAATAAATATGAATTAAACTTTATAAATATAAATTTTAAGCTTTATAAAATATATAAAATTAAACTTTATAATAAAAATAAAATCAAAAAAAGAAAACACCCTTATATAAAAAGGGGACGCATAAACCAAACGGGATATATAACAAAGTACATATGACAGCAGAGGGATAAATATCTGAGGGTCGCAGAATGCATGGAAGGCGAGTTGGGAGGAGAGAAGGCGGTGGCTGCAGGTAGGAGGGTGGCCACCGCCAAGCCCGCAGTTAAAAACCGGAGATCTGAACCGAGAAGGGGGTGCTGGAACAACGGAGTTAGAAACCAGGAGGAGGAATTCAGCAGTGAGAGAGGTCTGCCATTGGAAGAGCTTTAATCCGTCTGAGGATTTGGGCACGGGGAACAATGAGCTTCTGTGAGAAGCTTACTGGATTGAGCAGCCAGTCTCTGCTCAGTCTGGCTGGGTGGAATTGGTCTCCCGGTAATTGGGGCAGAGCAATAGCAGCATCATCAACTTCACCGGATCAGATAGCAGTTCAGGTAAATACAAAATCAAAATTTTTACAGTTCCTGTTTTCCAGTTTTGCTTATTACACATGGTATCAGAGGCGTTGTTCAAACCCTTTCGACCTCATAGGCCTTATAATTTTCAAACCCTTTGTAATTTTCTATGAACTGTTGCGTGAATTACGATTACATTCTGTGATTGAATTCTATGTATTCACAAAATTAAATTATGAGTCTCTAGGGCTGGTGATAATATTTCGGTTGTCGTAAAATCCAGAAAATTTACTGGGTAAAAAAAAAAAAATCAGTCTTTTATAAACCGTGGACAACAGGTTTCGAATCTACGGGGGTTAGAATCTTTTTCTGAAAAAGATTTTAAAGGCTGGAAAGTCGTGGACGGCCGGATTCGAACCTGCACGGGAAAAGCCAACATGATTTCTAGTCATGCCCGATAAACCACTCCGGCACGTCCACCTGCGCGATTGGGGTCTCAACGTATTTTGTTTGTCCTGCTGTCTGATTGTAGGAACCGCAGGTTTGCCCTCCGCAGATGAGGCCCTTTCTGATCCATGAGATGACATACCGTTACCCATTAAAGAATGGCCTCGCCCTCCACCTTGTCCACTGTGCGGGTTTTGATGGAGAAGAACAAATTACTTCCCTGGGCATGGCCATCAAGAACTGTGAGATCTTGGAGGAGATCGGAAAGGCGTTCCCTGGACCATTCCAGGCAGTCTTTCTCCGCCCAATGCCAGTTATGAACGTTGGTCCCGTCCACTCGGTCGTCTACTATCCATCTCTTGTCACCCTCTCCGAATCTCGCCATTGTTATTCGCGAATTGGATATTGCGTGAAAATATAATATATGACGCTTATTTTACTTAGATCCAAGGCAGAAATTAGATGTCGCAAGTAAAATAGGCTTCCCCAATGAAGTGATCCTCCTTGAGCAAGAATAGAAACTATGCAACATAGAAAAATCAACAAAAGCAAGATTCCTAGCTAGGGCACACCAGACATATGAATGGGTCAAGCCTCCAGCAAACAAAATTAAGCAACAAGAAGCTTCTAGAAGTAGTGCACTCCTCTCCAAAGTAGTAACAGCATGTGCATGAATAGATCTAAAGTGAACTGTTGACTGCTCAACTGAACTGAACTCCAACTAAAGACCATTGTTATTGGAACTGGATTGAAACCAGCTAATTGGTTGGTGGAGCAGTGTTGGGAGTTTCCTGGGCAGAGCCAGTCCCTCAAAACAGAGACGACCACTTTTGTTCTAAACCAAATAGAAACTGGTTTAGAACCGGCAAAACCAGCCATGTTTAACAGTTTGTACCAGTGCACACCCTCCACCCAAAATAACCTAAAAATTTTAATGAGTATGCATTTGATTTGATTGTAGACTATAGTAATGTTTTTTTTTTTTTGGACTCTTCAAGCCACTTAGAGCCTCAATGTAGTTATATTTTGGTTTAGCAATGTATTGCAATCAGTGCCATTTTGTCATACTCACCCTTACAATGCTATATAGAATATACATGATAAAAACTTTCGTATATATATATACTGGTTTGGATTTGAATGGATGTACCTGAATATACATATTTTTAATCAAAACTTGAAGGCTTTAAATATTTCTTGGTCACTGGTTTTTGTGTCCTGTATTTTCCTAGTTCTAGTTTTTGGGGTCAACATGATTAGTCACATCCAATTCTAGTAACATTGTTGAACACAAGTCAACTAAACTAAAGATAAATTGTTTTTTTTTACTTTGGTATCAAAACACTGAACTCCTCTTCAAGTAGTTCATGTAGCTCCAGCTAACAGGTGGCATCCAAATCTCAGGGGAATGAGATCTCCTCAATTGCAAAAACTACTCATATGGTCAACATAACCAGGGACCGATAATCAAGAATGCACAAGTAACTAGGTTGAAACATCAACATGTAAATATGACATATTGTGTATCCTAGATTAAGTGTTGTTTCTAAGAGTGACAAAAACCTTATTTTGACTTGAGCATCAAGGCTGTCAAGATGACTTTAGACTTGACACCAATGTTGCTCACCACAATGGATACCTAACAATATCGTCAAATCTAGAAAAAGCCAAGCCTCAATTTCAACATAATGTCCACAGTGTTTGATTGCTGACAAACTTTACCCACATGTTGTACTCACTACTAGGTATCCAAAAAATAAAAAAATAAAAAAATTGATTATCTCTAAATGCAAAAACATTTTATTTTAAACCTAGGCTTGATCAGTTTTAAACAAGGCACTAGGCCTTGGAATTTCACAAAAATTCATTTCCATATTCATCTCCCAAAAGGATATCCAGATCTACTGCAAGATTTCTTTAAAAAATAAAAAATAAATAAAATAATTTTTGCTAAACTAGATCTACGAAGCGGCAAAATAGCATAGTATTTTAGGTGTTGATTACTTTGAAAGTGTTTTTACCTATCTAGGAGAGTGTTGTTGATTTTCTAGTAGCAAACAAGACTAGTGCAATTTTTCAAACCGATTTATTGGAGATCAGATATATTAGTAGCCATCCGCATTTTAGTTCGGTCTGAAAACTATCTTCACTGTTAAAATATCTTGTTATGTACTAGCCATTTGCCATATTCATCATAAATAAATTGATCTTCTGTTTTACATTTAGAAAATTCCAAAACTTAACGTGATTTGGTTACATAATAGTTGCTCCATGTCTCTCTTCTGCTGTATTGGTTGAGGTCTGACCACTCTTATAAAATTTTAGGATCATTCTATGAAGCATATACAATGTGCAAGTCCTAGAGTTGTCTGAAGTAAAGCATGATTGCAAATTTTCATGATGTGAAACCCTCTCAACACTGCATCCTCCTCTGCATATTGACAAGAATGTTTAGGACCTATACTTGGTAATAGTGCCTTTGGTCCTCAATCACTTGAATTTCAAAGTAGGATACTGTAGAAACATTAAAACAACCACTTTTTCTACCTTGCCTGATCAATTGCAATATGTAGGCCATTGACCTACATTTTTACAACTTGACTATTGATCTGAATTTACTCTTCAGTTTGATCCCAACCTACATTTATGGTATACTGCCGAATTGTATCGCTTCTAGATTTTAATCATGACATGTCTATGGTAAAATACCCGGCTAAAGGTCAACCTGATATGGAACCAGAACAACCCTTCATTTATATATATTATAGGTTTTATCCATATCTAAGTAATATATTCAAAATATAAATGTGTATGCCTTTAAAAAAAAAAAAAATAATAAAAAATAAATAAATAAATAAATAATAACTAGATTGCGGTGTGACGGGTATGTTGCTGATATTCATTATAACAAGGCGTTTAACATCTTCATTTGTGAATGTTATTTAGTAATAAATTTTAGATGATCTACCTTAGGAGCTAATGACCATACACCATTGCATTATTCATATCAAGATAGAATACCCTACATTAGGACAAGGAGGTCACGAGGCCACCTCCTTGACCTCGGTACCAGTAAGATCCGCCTAGCGGGTAAAAATAGCAAAACTATACCCGTTTATGAATGTGAAGTCACAAAAGAAAATTATGCGTTAAATTCGGTTGTCTACCTCAAAATTTTGATAGAATTTTATTATGTGTTCAGGAACCATTACAATGGTAAGGACGTATGAGCGACGACGGCGTGATCAGGCAGCATCACCACCATTAATGCCGCCACCGTCGCCATCATCATCCCCATCACCATCGTCACCAGCAAGACCATTATCAACATCAATCGCCCCAGTGCCGGAGTTGACTGTGATAATGAACTCTTTGGAAGCCTTATTAGAGACATTAAAAGAATCAACTAAGGTTAAAACCAAAGACGAATTTCAGCATGTAGCCACCAGTTCAGTGGAACCAACTAATTTTGAGCCCAGAAGATCGAAAGAAGACATTTATAGGGAACTTCAGAAAATTAGACTCCCAGAATTCTCGGGGGGTCGAGCAGGTGAACGCGCTGAAGCTTGGTTAGAAGGAATGAACAGATGCTTTAGGTTAAGGGAATATTCTTCTTCGGCAAAAACAAAAATTGCTGTGTTTCAACTGAAGGAAAGTGCCTTGATTTGGTGGAGAAATCTGGAAAAGCAGCTGCACCTTACATCGGATAATGTCCCTTGGGAACTATTTGACGAAAGGTTTCGAGCAAAGTATTTACCTCCATACTTTCAACATCAGCAAGCCAGAGCCTTTCATACATTAATTCAGGGAAATAAAACGGTGGAAGAGTATGAGATAAGGTTTATGGAGCTTGTAAAATACATTCACTACTTAGACTCTGATGAACCTCAAGTTGAACGTTTCATATTTGGGTTAAATCCTCGCATCAGAGCCTTGGTAAGCATGTGGAAACCATCATCAGTAGCCGAGGCAGTCGAATGTGGTCGTTATGCAGAAGAGCACCTAGGAATCAAAAAAGATATGGGGCCAACAGGGCCTGTCCAAATAGGATTTCCAGGAAAGACTCCCCGAAACTTCTTTAGAGGAGGTAGCTCGAGGCCACCTTACGGTAACAGGTTTACCCCAAGAAATGTGAGGACAAGTGCTCCCATGGCAGTAAACACTATAGCCGCGAAATCATCAAACACCAGTCCATGGGCATCGCGAGGGACTGCCAGTAGAGGAAGAAATGCGAGAGGAATCAACATGAGAGGACGAAGCTCGTTCTCTAGAAATTCACGCCTTGATTCAAGAGGATCAACGTAGCTTAATTGTTGGGGATGTGGGGGGCCACACTTTTAATGTGACTGCATAGAAGCTTCGTTGAATATATTGCATAGGAATGGAAAGGAACCGATATCAAACAATCGAGGTAATCATAGAATTCATGCAGTGGTCAACCACGACCAAGCAGCCCATCAATCCACTATAGTGGAATCTTCACGTATTATCAATGGTATAAAACTCAAGATCTTATTTGATACTGGTGCCACAGATAGTTTCATTTCGTCATATGCATTAAACAAATGTGGGTTGGCAGCTCGTAGACAAAATGATTTCCATCAAGT